>JAJJWW010017553.1:242618-265739 GCA_023531295.1 Papaver armeniacum
GATCTTTACTCAAGCAAATAGAAATCTGAGAGTCTTTATCAAAGAGAGATAACTTGGATGGTACCAAAGACCAATATCCAAGTGTCAATCAATTTAAATCAACAACCAAAAGGTCGGATATTCTAATTGATTGAACAACGCACAACCCGTGATATTTCAATTATATAAACAAATATAATGCGGAATAGAAATAACACAGACACCAGAATTTTGTTAACGAGGAAACCGCAAATACAGAAAAACCCAGGGACCTAGTCCAGATTGAACACACACTGTATTAAGCCGCTACAAACTCTAGCCTACTCCAAATTAACTTGATGTCTGGACCGTAGTTGAACCCCAATCAATCTCACACCGATCCAAGGTACGGCTTATGCTCATACGCCCGATCCCATCGGGGGATGCTATGTACTTGATTCCCTTAGGTGATCTCACCCAAAACTAAGAGTTGCCACGACCCAAAGTCGAAGACTTTAATAAACAAATTTGTATCACACAGAAAAGTCTATAGTAATAGATAAATTCATCTCCCACGAATAAACCTATGAGTTTTGTTCCGTATTTTGATAAATCAAGGTGAACAGGAACCAGTCAATAAACCGGACTTATATTCCCGAAGAATAGCCTAGTATTATTGATCACCTCACAATAATATTAATCGACGCAGCGAAAAAAGGTATTGTGGAATCACAAACGATGAGACGAAGTATTTGTGATTTCTTTTCTATCTTGCCTATCGGAGATATAAATCTCAAGCCAATTATTTCAATTGTACTCGTACTATAGAAACAACAAGATCAGAGCACATAACTACAAGAAAAGTAGTAACGTTCTGGCTTCACAACCCCAATGAAGTCTTTAAGTCGTTAACCTGGTTTTAGAAGAAGAAAACCAAAGGTTAAAGGAGAATCGACTCTAGCTTAGCAAACTAGTATCACACGCAAGGTGTGGGGATTAGGTTTCCCAGTTGCTAGAGTTCTCCCTTATATAGTCAAATCAGGGTTTGCAATCAATGTTAGCTTAGTAACAAAGCATTCAATATTCACCATTGGATAAAAACCTGATTAGATTCAAGCTAATATTTCTCAACCGTTGGATCGAAAACTTATCTTGTTACACACAAACAAAATGTTCAATTTTGGGTTTATGAACCGTACCCAAACATTAACATTTCTTGGTTCAACAATAGTCAACCAAATGGTTAGCCATATGAACACTCTCATATCAACCATATTCTTCTTCACCATAACTAGTTCAAATGACTCAAATGAACTAGTTAGAGAGTTGTTCAATTGCTTAGATCTTATGTAACTACACAAGACACAATCAAGCAAAAATGGTTTGATTCACTCGAATCGGTTCATGAACTTTATAGCCACGGTCTGCAAAAACATTCCTTAGTTTATATAAACATTATTTCAAGAACAACTGGTTTTAGATATAACCTACTCAAGTTCGTGGACTGGGTTCGCGGACTTAAGCTCATGGAAGGAGTACACAAACTCCAACAGAAATTCTCGGGTGAGAACTTCCGCCAGTTCGCGGACTTGGCTTGCGCCACTTCCATTTCTCTTGATTAACAAAGTTCGCAAACTTTGGTTCAAGGAATAAAGTCTTATACATATATGTGTTTCCACAATAATGCTTATATCCTACCAATGATTATGTAATCTAAACTCTCATGTCAATCATTGAAACATTCTCAGAGAACGTTATATAGCCGTTATTCACATACCATTTTTCGTCAGAGCAATTTTCAAAGTGATTGAAACATATCATGACTTTCGTCACTAGGTAAAGATGAATTCGGTTAAAGCAAAATCTTACCAACACATATTTCGATAAATAGATAGGCGAGTTAAACTCGGCTCGAAATAGCAAATGTGTATATTGAAAGTCTATACGTCTAAACGACTTTTGTCTCAAGAGTAGGAGATAGAGTAAATAGACTTTTGAGTGATAGATAAGTTAAAGTCTCCACATACCTTTTAGTTGATGAAGTTCCACTGGTTCCTCGAGTAGTCCTTCGTCTTGTATGATGATTGCCATGGAGTTATTGAGCTCAACTACACTTTCTATCCTAGTCCGAGACCTTTAGCTACATAGGCTAGAAATCAAGACTTATAGTTTTGATCACTAAAATTGACAAACATGCTTGAGATAGCAACGCATGCGAGTACGACCACTACACCAAATTCCCGGATTAGTAACAGGAATTCGTAACGGCTTTGGGGCCGTTACAAATTTGCCGTTACAAATGGCCGTTACAAAAAAAACGTAACAGGCTGAAGCCGTTACTAAATTTTAAAAAAATCGTAACAGGGCCAAGCCGTTACGAAATTTTTTATAGGCGTGCCACTCACACGCTTGGTCACACTTGGGTCGTAACACTTGCAGTTTGTGCGTGTGCCATTCACATGCTTGCTATTATTTTTCAACCCAAGAATCGTTGAACTACGGGATATTTCATCCCCTCCCCTAACCTAGATAATCTTTTCTCTCGCTCTCGACTTTTCATTTTCACTTACATTTCTTTTCTACTACCGCGCCTCCCTTTTCTTCCCTCTCAACCGCAGATTAATCATCCGATGTTTGAAGAACTAATCTTCAATCGTCTCGCTCATCGAGTTTAGGGTTTTGATTTAAGTTTACATCTCTGTGTAAGTCATCATCGGTTGGGTTTCATAATCTGTTAAATCGATTTTAGGGTTCCATCTAATTAGGGTTTTGTTCTTGATTTGGTTTCGATTTGTAGGTGTTGTTGAATGATGTATTTGGTTTATTCGTGAGAAACGGAAGGTAAATCCTACTACAATCCCTATTTTTGTATCATTAATTTCTGTTATATCTTGATTTTTGGTGATTTTTTAGGCTGAAATAAATTATTTCGATTTTGATTTCTGATTGATCTTTGAGGAGTATTCTTCGCTAGAGAGCTTTCATTTGAAGATGGTTACTACGATGTTGAAGTTAGGGTTACTCCTATCATCCTATGGGAAATGAAATCATCATCGATCTAACTCAAGGACCAAGCTTTCGTGTTAATAGGCAGTTTGTGGAATGGAAAAAAGTACTCTTTATTCATTAGGATATGTGATTGACAGTGTTCTGTTTTTCTATTCGTATTAAGTTTAAATGCTTATTCTCATTTTATTCTGGTTTGCAGTGGAACTTTCGGGTTGGTTTCACTCCCAGAGAGTGTTTGGTTATATTCTGTTGCATATACTTATGGTGGTGGGGGTCGGAGACCTGTAGCTCACAGGCTGAGTTTTGTTGAGATGGTAGTCCCATATGGTAATCCAAATGAGCCACATTACGGGGAAAAATGCATTTGATGCGAGGAGAAGATGGCCTGGGTAAAAATGCACATTCTCTCGAAAAAGGTGAGGATTGGTTTTGATTCCTGGTTTTGTCCATTTGATTATTTCAGGTCTAAACTTTTTGTTCGATTGGTGTTGGCTTGGCTAAAACGGATTAATCATTGCAGGGGTGTGATTGTTTGGGTTACATCAAGTATTTTGATGCCCATTTTACAAATTTTACCGGGGGAGTAGAAACGATTGAAAATTGTGTGTGCTTACACGAGGAGGACCATGGTATACTATGGAAACATCAAGATTGGATGTCTGGCTTAGCAGAAGTTAGAAGGTCTAGAAGGCTCACATTATCCTTTTTTTGCACTGTAGCTAATTATGAGTATGGATTCTTCTGGCATTTCTATCCGGCAAGTTGGAATTTGCATTTGTGTACTATCAATATTCTTAGACATTGATTGTTCTGAATGTACTTTTATGTCCTGGTTTATTGTTCCATATTATGTGCAAAGTTAAATTTGTTATAATGCTCATGCAATCTCTCTTTAAATATTACAGGATGGAAAAATAGAAGCCGAGGTTAAGCTAACTGGAATTCTCAGCTTAGGAGCAATACAACCAGGTGAATCCAGGAAATACGGTACAATTATAGCTCCAGGATTGTATGCACCAGTACATCAACACTTCTTTGTTTCTCGTATGGATATGGCTGTGGACTGTAAGCCTGGTGAAGCATTCAATCAGGTAACACTCGTGTCTTCTATATTACATTTTTCTTGCGTGTGGTGGTTAAGGTAGTTTGTAACACCTTGTACCTGTAGGTAGTTGAGGTGGATGTGAAAGTCGAAGAACCTGGGAAGAACAATATTCATAACAATGCTTTCTACGCGGAAGAAACACTGCTCAAGTCTGAGATGCAAGCCATGCGTGACTGCAATCCTTTATCAGCTCGTCATTACATTAATTGGTGGTTCTGTTTTTATGCCTTTTCGTCATTAGTTACTAAATATATTTTATTTTATAGACTATGCCTTGATTTCCCTAATGTCGAAATTGTCGATTCATTCGTTTTCAGACCAAGAACACAAGAAATGTCAATCGCACAGGTCAATTAATAGGCCATAAGCTAATGCCTGGTTCAAACTGTTCGCCTTTCACAATATGCCCATGATAAGATGTATCCAGGAGGAGATTTGAATCAGTGGGTTTTATATTTTATAGTTGGTTCAGCTCGAGCTTAAGCTGAGCTCGTAGGATTCGTGCTTATATCCCTTATATTTCTAGCTCATAACATGTTGAAATCCCCTGTTGTGCTTTTTACAGGGCTTTGATTCGGACTATGGCGGACAGATTATTTCTATGTGGAAGCAAGAAAAGAGATTTTATTATTACTTTAAATATTTCAAACCACTGGCCAGAGGATGCTGATGATAGCTAGAAGGAGGAGGTTAAAGCTCTATCTCTAGCTTGTTATCTGACTGTATTTTGTGTAGCAATTGATAAGCTTGATGGATCTAGAGTTAATGTGATAGTTATCTAAACGAGGTTGAAATGTTTCATTTTGTAGGCAGTGACGAAAGTCTTTCAATCGAATCAGCTTCAGACTTGCAAATTTAGGTTCGTGGACTACTACCTGAAATTTTTGGATATAGTCTTGGTCTGAGGTTGATGCATTTCAATCCTACCTTTCAGCTATTAGGATCAGATGGGTGTTTGCTGGGAGTGTAATTCGTCTTAATCCAACATTAAGAAGCATTCAGCAACCATTGAGGTGAATTATTATCAAATTTTCTTGTATCTATCAAATTTTTGATCTTCCCTTGTATCAAGTCTTTAACTCATATTTTTCTTCCGTCTTATAGATCTCAGCCCACCCATTGTTTGCTTGATTGAAATCCCTCTTTTCTCTCTCTTTACATCTTTCTATTTTGTGTTTATAATTCAATTGATTCCCTGATCTTTCTATTTACGGCCGCTTGATTTTTTCGTAAGTCTATTTCTGATGGATCTCTCTCTCCTTTTTCTTTTGATTGTAGGGGTCGACCTTGACTTCAGCAGCTCCAACTGTCCAACTCCAATGGTGGATGGAAGGAGAGTTAAGAAAATGGTTTAAATTGTCCTGAAGGAACAAATTCTTGGAAATTAATTGATTGTTCTCAAGACAGCTGTGATGATTCTTGAAATGTTGATAAATGTTATCAAAGAATTTAGTGAGGGAAATGCTATACAGGTAATAAATTTCATTCAGTTCGTACCATAATTTATGAAATTTAAGAAATTTATCATAGTCTATGTTGATTCAACATTTTCAAACTTTTTTATAAATGATGTTTGTGTAAATTAGAAAAAAAGTTCTAACTTCTTTCCGCAGATCTAAATCCCCCCGTTTCACCTCATATTTTGATTTAAATATCCTTTACATAAAAGTGAATTTACTCGAGTTTTAAAAGATTTTGTTCATCTGAGACCCATAACTAATACATTGCGACTTTTTATTCTATTCATTCTGCATTGGAATTTTTGGCTATCTGGTTTGCAAGGTTGTTGCTTTTTGTTGATAAATGTGGGGTTTTGAGATATTGGCTTGCATTTGATATGGCAGTACTTCAGAAGGTTCACCTGTTTAGTAGGGGGACTGGAAAGTTGTTTTTGTTACTACCCGAGATTATGCAATTGTGATTTGAGGTTGAGATGTGGTTCGAATTTTCTGAATTCAATGTTGCATTTTATATTGGATGTTAGACTGCAGATTTTGAAACTTGCTGTTGGATTACTTAACTTTTGTGTATCTTGATGGATGTGTTTGTTTGCAGATATGTGAGATTGCTCGAATCAGAAGCACATTGGCTTATGCAACCCACACATTTTTTTCAGAAGCAGTGCTTCAGTTGAGGCTTATGTGAGTTCTGTCTGTTAATTTACTTATATGCTATCTATTTAAGTTTCTAAACATATATTATATTCCCTCAAACTTAGGAATATGAATTCTCTCCAGGTATCAAACTGCTTGAGTGAATGTAAAAGAGTGTTTAGAAATTCTCATAAGTTCTAAGTCAATGATCTTGTTTAAATGTGTCATAGAATTTGGTGGGTTGAATGAAAGAATAGAACAAGTTTTATTGATGTTGAATGTATCATAGAATGTGGTTAGATTGAATGAAAGATTTATACAGGTATTTTTGTTTGAATTCCGGCGTATCTTAGGCTGAAAATGGACTGCCGGTCAACATTGACCTGGTCAAAATTGGTAAATATTGACCAATTTTGACCAAGTCAATGTTGACCTAGCATAATTTTTTGTTACAAAAAAATTAAGTAACGGCTCGAGCCGTTTCAACTTGCCACGTAGTAACGGCTCAAAGTATTACAACCGACACGTAGTAACGGCTCAAAGCTGTTACGCCAGCTATGTTACAAAAAAAATTCGTAACGGCCCAAAGCTGTTACCACGTGGCAAATTCGTAACGGCTCGCAGCTGTTACGAGAGCCGTTACAACCCAGATTCGCAACGGCCACAAAGCCGTTACGAAAAAAATGTAACACCCACTTTTGCAACAGGCGAGAGCCGTTACAACCCGTTTTAGTAACGGCTTAGTTCTGTTTCTAATCCCAGAATTTGGTGTAGTGGACCGAGCAATGCTCTAACAAAAAGCAAGGAAATTTTTGTTCAAAAAATCATTATCAGAAAATATCCAAAGCGATCAGCTCTGCCCTCTTCTTAGTTAGGCGCCTGATGAGTGCCAAATATTGCATATTTCTACATCTATTTATTGGCATTTAACTCATTTTTTGTGCTCAGAAATCAGATATTATCCCAAATTTCGTATTTTCTCTGTTTTCAAGAATAAATACTTGTACTAATTAATTTTGTGTTTTTAGGTAGTAAATAAAGCTCGGAGAAATTAAGGAGCCAAAGAGCGAAAAATTGGAGACAAGCGTCAATGGCTGAGAAAGCCAAAGCCGCGCGCGCATCGCCAGGTAACCCAACAAGGAGCAACCCATTTAAAAGACATGGGCTTGAGCAGTCCAAGACCCGACCCATGACCCGGATCCGAGCCCGCACCATTTGAGCCGTTAGATTTCACCCATCTACATCCTACGGCCGCATCGGTCCTCGCATCGATCTCCCCTAGATCCTATGGTCGCTTCACCTTGCACATCGTTCGTCGCTGCTCCCGCTCCACAGAAAAATCACCTATACCTACTCCCATCGACCAAACCCCATTTCTCCATTTCTCTTCTCTGACTTCCCGACAGTTTCAGAGAAGCCATCACCTCCTTCTTCCCCGACCATACCGTTAGCCGACTTCGCCACCTTCACCATCCCTTTCCCCGACACCAGCACCATGGCGCCCGCTCCACCCCCCCCATTTCGACCTATCTCCATCAAAATAGCTTCTTCCATACCTTAGAAGCTAGGGTTGAGATAGTTGAAATTAGGGTTACATCAAATCAATGAAGGGAACCATTATCTCAGAGCCGAATTCACAGAGGAGAGCACAATTCAGAGGTTTTGGGTGAGTGTGTGTACTTTTATTTTCGAATTGGAGTGTTAGGAGAGAATTAGGGTTTGCATGTATAAATAGGGTGAGGCTGTGAATGTTAGAGGGGATGCCTGGATTAGCCAGTGCACCAAGCTTAGTGTAATTTGTGTTTTAACTGTTTTTAATCATGTTCTAATTTGTGAAACTAGGGTATTGATGAAACCCCTAATTATCATGTGAAGTAATCAATCTTTGGTTTTGTTCTTGATGTTTTATAATGTGTTAGGATTATTAGTTAACTGTTGAGCATATGAGCCTGTGATGAGTTGTACTGTAAGAAGACAACTCATACTAGGGGTAAGTTAGTGAAAATAGTTGATGAACATCTATTTTAGACCTTCAAGGGAAGGCACAAGAACATAGCTTAAGTTACCTTTCCTGAGCATGAAATTTGAAGGTGAATTCACTACCCTAGTGTCTTGCAATTTGTATTTACCTCTTAGAATCACAGTCACAATCTCAGTTAGTCGTATCGACAACCAAAACAACCAACATTTGTGTTACACACCTCTAGAAATCAGTTAGGAAGCCTTGAGATCAACTTACACAACACCCCATTTCCCCGTGGATCGACCTGTACTTGCCACGCCTCCAACAGGCGCTGTGCACTTGCATTTTAACGTAGGCGAAACACCTTTCCCAGCCTACCAAGTTTTTGGCGCCGCTGCCGGGGAATTGGTAGTGTTGCTGTTGATTACTAGTTTTCTTCACTGAATTTCAGTTCACCCCTGTGCATAATTGCTTTGAATTATTGTTTTTAATCCTTTATTAGTTTAACTTAGCTGTAGTTTTCTTTCTCTGCATCTTCTATTGCATATTGTTAACTTTATCATTGCATTTTAGTTAATCTATCTCAATTGCACACTTGCATTCTTTCATTTCTTTTTATTAAGTTCTGCATCTCTGCCATGTAGAGTAGCTTAGTGTAATCATCTCATAGCATGTAGTGGTAGTATAATCATCTCACTGCCCTTTTTGTAGCTTTCACAATTTATAGTGACCTGCATCTTAGTGTTAGTTGTAACTCATAACCCCTGTCAGTCCAAATAAGCATCACAGCTTTTCATTTTCCCCTGTAAAATATCAATCCATTACTCTCAGGCTTATGATGGTATCAATATTGATCTTTTTGCTGTAACATGCACACTTCTGGGAACTAAAACTCTTTCTTGAGTAAGCAGGTACCCATAACCTCTGCTGAGCAAGCCCAAGGAGGAGAAGAAAAAGGCGCAGAACTTGAGTTTTGAAAAACCCTGAGCAGCCCATGCGACTTATAATGTGAGTGGTTCCTTGATTTTTGAATTACACACATGCCAGCTGAGAATGCTATGACTTTGTGCTGAACTGTATGGGCATATGCATGAATTTGTCATCACATTTATGAGGTGTATATCAAAACTAATCTATGCATTACCTAAAAGCTGCTGAGCATCTGTGTATGTACATGTTACCACCTTTGCATTCTAAAAACTCTTGTTAAGTAGTGCTCAACACCTGGAGTTCACTCAGTTTTTTTTGTATAATCTGTCTTTGTGTATCCCCCGAGTTTCCATCTGCCCTGTGCTTAGCTCCAGCCCCTGTAGCTGTTGAGCTTAAGCTGCAACCTGGTTAACCAAATTAGCTTTTAGCTCTAGTAATACCAACTGAGATAACTAATTTCATCTGCCCTGTGCCTTGTGTGACCCTGTTGAGCCATATCTGAGCAACATTTAATTCCTTGTTCCCCTGAGTTACACATTGCATAGTTGCTTGAAAGCCCATTGAAAAGCTAAAATGTATGCTGTTGTGTAATCTGTGCATTGAACCATTGGCTGAACTGACTACATTTTCACTGTGAAATATTGACCTCGAGCCCCTGTAGCTGTGAGGTTGAACTTGGATAGCCAGGCTAGCTGCAAGCCAAGTTGAGGTCAACTGTGATAGTTGATATCAACTCAGGCTGTTGACATCAACTGAGTGAGTTGATGCCTCATGCCCTGTACCCTTATGCATGCTTAACCTTGTGTGAGCCCTTGTGTGAGCTATAATCTACCAAGATTGTTGTCATCCTCACTTGTGCATAGCCTGTTGATACCCTGTTGACTCTGTCACCCCTGAGAATAACCTGTGAACGCTAGAACATCAACTGATCATGTTGAATTTATCGGCCCTGTAATTCTTGTGCGTAATCTCGAAAATTAAAGTCAATCGAGTCTTTCAACACTCTGTGGCATGTCAAATCTAGTGTAAAGTCTTTGAAATTTTCATATTTGAGTAGCCTATTGCTGATCTGTGCATCTGTGAATCCCTGAATCTTGGTGTCATTCGTAAAAGCATCACTTCTTTTGGTTTGCGCATTGGTGCTTGTCGAAAGTATAACATCACAAAGATGTATGCACAAATCCTAGGGCCAGCCTTTCAATTGAGCATTGTCATCCTATATTGCCTGAAACTAAGTATCATTTCCATAAGCATTAATTCCTTGAGTTGCACAATTGCATCCTGGCTGATAGATACTACATCTGTGAATTTTTGTGCACAAGCATAATTCCATGACATGAGAGATTTGCTTTGGTGAACTGATATTGTATTGGCTGTATAAAATCTGATTGATTAACTGATAGACTAGCCACACTGAGCATGAGAGTGTTGAACTAGCTACCCTGTTAACTTTTGAAGTTTACCTATGATCACCAAAACCCATGCGTATTTGCAGAACTGTGCATGATATCTGAAACTTGAGGTTAACTGACTTTGTTGACCTTCTGTGGCATGCTAAATTGGCTGTAAAGTGCTGACTTTGTCATCTGCTATTGCATCTGTGAAGCTATCCATCTGTTGCATTTGTGCATCTGTGAACCAACATCTGCAATTTATGTGCGAACCTTTGATACTTGAATGAATGATTGAGTGACTGATTTTGCATTAGCTGCTCACTTGTTGTATGTCACACACAAACCCTGCAACTCCTGATCCATGCTCATTACCCTGTGCACTCTCCAACAGCAGCCAAAAGCACTCCTGTGTGCTTGTGATGAGTGCCAAATATTGCATATTTATACATCTATTTATTGGCATTTAACTCATCTTTTGTGTTCAGAAATCAGATATTATCCCAGATTCTGTGTTTTCTTTGTTTTCAAGATTAAATATTTGTATTAATTAATTTTGTGTTTTTAGGTAATAAATAAAGTTCGGAGAATCTGAGGAGCCAAAAGAGCAGAAAATTGGAGGCAAACATCTATGGAGCAAAAAGCCAAAGCCTGCGCGCGCATCAGTTGCAACCCAACAAGTAGCAACCCATTTACAAGACATGGGCTTGAGCTAGCCACGACCCGGATCCGAACCCGTTCCCTCTGAACCGTTGAGATCTCTCTCATCCACATCCTATGGTCGCTACAGCCTCCTCATCAACTCTCGATGCCTCCGCTCAACACCAAAACAACCCAATTCTCCCTCAGCCGTTCAGATCTCACCCGCCACATCCAACGCTCACTGTATCCTTCCCATCGTCCGTCGCTGCACCCGCTTCACAACAAAATCCTCTATACCTATACCCATTCGAGCCATACCCATTTTCTCTTCTCTTTCTCTTTCTTCTCTGCAGAGAAGAACCATCTTCTCCCCCTCTCCCCGACCATACCATTGCGGTCGCCACCTTCATCACCTTCCTCCATCACCAACAACTCCATCAGTAGCACCTACTCCGCCGCACCTAAGTCTTGGTTATCTCTCACATAGCTTCTCATAACCCTAGAAGCTAAGTTAGAGATAAACAAGGCTAGGGTTTCACCAAACCCCATGCATGGTCGACTCAGAGGTCAGAGACGAGACAAGACAGAGGAGAACACTGATTCAGAGGATTGAGAGACGTGGGTGAGAGGTTATGGCTTTCAATTTCTGTTTTGAAGTAAATTAGGGTTTGAAATTGGCTTGTATAAATAGAAGAGGTAGAGGATGTTTTTGGGTATGCCTCAGGCTAGTGAGCACCAATTTAGGTTTAATTGTAGGTTAGTTGTTGTTTTTGATGTTTTAATTTAGTTTGCTAGGGTTTCAATGAAACCCTAAGTCACTGTTATGATTTCAACTTTGCTTGAGTGTTCTTGAGTGCTTAATTTTATCAGATAACTTCAATTCTAACACCTCAATGCTTTTCTCTCACAATGCATGCCAAGTATACATTGTAGTTAAGTTATATCTGTGTTGAGTGTGTTTCAGCTCTTGCTTCAATCATTATTGCTAATTCTCTTGACTAGTTGTGCTTAATTAGACAACTAGTGCTCTAGGTTAGTACCTTAGCTGTTAATTGAAGAATCACTAGGAGAAACTCCTTAGATAGGTGGTAGAATTGATAAACTACCCTTGTCTGCCACAGGAACAAGAATACTCCAACTAGTTGACACACAACATGATTTAGAGGTGGATTTGATAATCCCAGCACCCATTTATTCTCACTGTTGTATTTCATTTATTTCATTGTCATAACTTCATCTCAGTCGCATCGACAACAACCAATATTGTGTTACAATTCTCTGAACTCAGTCTAGCAAGCCTTTGATCACACACAGCACCACAAGTCTCTGTGGTTCGACTCGTACTTGCCCTGTCTTACAGACTAGACACCGTGCACTTGCGGTTATAACATGTAGGCATAAATCTAACCATCTTCCCAGCCTACCAAGTTTTTGGCGCCGTTGCCGGGGACTTGGCGTGTGCCCTGTGATTTTTGGCTTGCTTCACTATTTTCCAGTCACCCCTTGTACATATTAGCTTGCTCCCTGTATTTTCGCAATCATTCTTAGAATAACTTAGTTGTAACTTATTATAATTCTGCGCCTGTGCATCTTTATTTTTCTGTTTCAATACATGCTTTGCAGTGTAGTATAACTTAATCTGTTATTTGCATCTTAGCTTTTTAATATGAGCTTTAAGCATCATTGCTCTGTAGTTTAGTGTCACTTGTAACTATTGTTTTTCCCCTGTGTCAGTCCAAGATAATTTCAGTTGCATATGCCAGTGTTAGTATTCAAATCCTTTGCTTCACCTGTACATTTCTGTGAACTGAAACTCTCTCTTGAGTAACAGGTGCTTGTTGTGCTTGTGGTGCTGCTGAGCAAACCAAGGAAGGGGAGAAAAGGGAGCAGCAAAGCCATTGGTGGATTTGCCTAAACCCAGGGTTATACTGGCGGTTTGTATCTCAAACCTTGTACGAATGAATGATGGCATGCTAGACCTTGAATCTGTGAATGCACCCCCAATCTCGTGTGTATTGCCTGAGCATGTTCTTTTGCATCTGTGTATGATTCTGTGCATCTATGCATTGGCTAACTTGTCACATGCTAAGCCCTGTTCACATGACAACTTAGCTGCCATTCCCATTGTTACTCAACATCTGCGGCTTAGCCGCAAGCCCCTGTATTGCATTGACTTGACCTTGTGCACACAACCCGTGAGCCATCCATTCCCCGTGGTAATATGTTGTGTTGAATGCCGGACCTCACTCAATTGTTGAATTAGACACCTTGCCAAGCATTACCTTGACTGCATGATAGCCCTGCTCCCTTGCTAGCCCCTGAAGCTACAAGTTTGAGCCACCACCCGTGTTGTGTGCATGAGCTGTAATTTTTTAGCTTGGATAGCCAACTGAGGGAGTGATATCTCATGCCCTGTATCCTTATGCATGTTTTAAACTAGTGCTAGACCTTGACTCTGTCAACCATTAGCCAACCTGTGCATGACTGGAAGTGTGCTGAGCAGCATTGTATTTGAATCTGTGTAACCATATTGCCCTGTCACATGTGAGTTTGAGCAAACCCTGAGCTTACCCAAGTGTATTGCTCTACCATGTTAACTTGCTAGCCCCCTGAAGCTGCAAGTTTGAGCTTAACCTGTGAAAACCAAGTAAAGTCAACTGAGTGAGTTGACACAACTTAGCCCTGAGCTTATGCATACTTTTCTTTGTCAACCATATCTGTGAGATTTTCTGTGAGCTTGCCAAACCTTGCTTGAAACCTGTTGAGCCAAGTGTTTCAGGACCTCGCATCGGGTGCAACTTGTTGTGATAGCTGCAACCCTGTGACTACTCAACCCTGTGAAGCTTTGCATACC
Organism: Papaver armeniacum; assembly: GCA_023531295.1. NCBI lineage: Eukaryota > Viridiplantae > Streptophyta > Magnoliopsida > Ranunculales > Papaveraceae > Papaver > Papaver armeniacum. The sequence continues at coordinate 256,564 of JAJJWW010017553.1, forward strand.
CTGAGCTAGTACTAAATCATACAACCCTCTGCCCTGTAATCTGTGGTGCAATAAATTGTGAGCATTGAAGTCCTCTGCAGCCCCTGTAGCTGCTGAGTTTGAGCTATAACTGAGGTTTCCAAGTCTGTACTTGTGTGGCCTGAGCATAAACCTGTGCGCACCCTTGTGTAGGCCTGTGCTGTGTAGGCCTGCGAACTTATGCAAACCTGTTGACAGACTTGAGTAGCTATTTATGGTGCATAAATGAAAATTTGTTGATCTTGTTGATCTATCTGCCTTGTGGGTTCTGTGCATTGGTAATTGGCTGAACTAGCCATCTTTTCACCGAGAAGCCTGAGCTTTGACAAGGCCTGAGCTCCTCTCCAGCCTCTGAAGCTGTGAGTTTGAGCTACAGATACCCAAGTCAGCTGAATCAACTGGGCTGGTTGATATCAACTATCCCAGTTGACTCCAACAACTCTGAGCCTAACCCAATCTGCCCTGAAATTTTTGTGCATGCTTCTGTGAAATTGAAGTCAACTGAACTAGTTGACATCTTGTGGAATGTTAGGGCTGCTATAAAGTGATTCAATTGTTCATCTGTGCATCTGTGAAATTTCGTATCTTCATTGTGCTCTATACATTGTTGTTCTGCACATAAGCTGTGCTGTGCTGTGCATGCACTAGAGTGCACTTAGAGCTGTGCTGTGTGTCTTTTGAGAACCTGTGCATCAACTGTGCTGGTTTCTCTGTGTTGTACTCATGTGCAAACTTGTGCTGTCATTTGCAGTCTGTGCCCTGCCAGAGCTGTGCACACAGCCAGTGCAAGAGACTTGCCAATCTCTGCACAAAATAAACCTTCAGCCCACATAAGCTGAGCTGCTGGGCTTAAACCAAACTGAGCCCACACCCACTAAGCTTTGCAAACAACCTGGGCTCTGTGAGTAAACCAGCCCACTTAAACCAAACCTGGACTGCAAACAACTGGATCCCAAATAAACTAAATCCCTCTTAAACCAAAACCCATTGAAACCAAAACTGAGCCCACAACAACTGGGCTTTGCATAACCTTTGGGCTGTGCATTTGTGTCACTTGGGCTTAGCTTCCCTGTTTTGGAGACTTCATTGGTCATTCATGCTTTATGTGTGCTAGGCTATTTGAGTTGCTAGACCATGTCGGGATTTTGTCTGCATCCGGGGATGGAAACAAATCCATTAGAGAGCTTGCTTACGGGCATGCTTCACAATATGAACCCCCCACATACCATAGTGATTTTAGGGAGTATTATGAACCTTCTCAGGGCCCTGACCTTGAATATCCATACCCTAATCATTATGAGCACATGTATCATTCAACACAAGTTGAAAATGAACACTCTTCTCATACCCAGTCATCACTTCTCGATTAATTGGAAGCTCAAGTATCTGCTTTAGAAAGGCAATTGCATGAGCAATCTGTCGAATCTAATTCCCCTAGGCAATCTGAAATGTATGTTTGTACCTTATGTGGTAGCTTAGACCACCCTCGCTAAGAATCGCTACATCTTACATGAGTTTAGGCGAGTCTAGGAAAACCAAGATAACCATGCACACATGCATCATCCATCACAGTGGGAAGTTGAACAATGTTATACTCCCCCAACTCCTTGTATGCAATCACTAATGGAACAGCTCATAGAGCAAAATAATGATATACTTGGATGTAAAACATTGCACGAGCATCCCTTCTCTAGTGAACCCTGTGCACAACCATGCAATGATCATTCATATGAGGCATGCATACCCACTAGTGAAGACTCTCCTTCCATTGAACAGTGTTACATGTTCTTAAAGATGAACCTGATTCATTTAGAAAATGAAGAATGGAAGGAATCTCATGATAAGATGTTTGTTGTCCCTAATAAAGAAAATTTTGAAAATAGTGTTTCTCTTCCTACTCATGCAACTGACACTAAATATGAACCTAATCTAGAGGAAAATGAGTACACTAGGAATACTACAAATTTGAATAGGGAAATGCATTTTTGCTATGATGATGATGATGATGAATATGATATGTTAGAAGAGCATGTGTATACTGAAAATGTAGTAGAAATTTTGGGTTCAGAGACGTTAGGCGTCTCTTCTGTGAACCCTATGAATGATACTTCTTCTAACATTCATACATGTGATATTAACTCTGAGCTTGGATTTGTGAAATTCTTCAGTGAATGTGAGCATGCTACACAACTTGCTTGTGACTTAAGAAAGGATGAATCTTCTGTTGACACTAATGTTCTTTTGGATCATGATATTATTGTTGTGAACGATTCCTGCCCTTATCACAATATGTTGCCTGCTCCGATGATTATGACATGGTGATTGATGAATTGTTCTATCTTTGGTGAGCATGATTTACACCGTGTCGACTTTAGGAAAGTGTGTGATGGTGCAAATGATTTTAAACATGAAAACAACTTAGATGTACCTAACCTCTCTCGAGTCCTGATTGAAACTCCTCCACCAAACCTAGGTGAAGTTTGTTACAAAATTGCAAAACCAACTTTTCTGAAAATGGCTAATCTAGGCCTAGAACTTTGTGCTTCCCAAGTCCTCTTGGACTATTTTGCATCAAAGTATAACACTTTTAAGGAACCACAGTTGGAATGTGTATATCCACTTTGTTCTTAGTAAAACTCAGTATGAGTTAGACCTTTTGCATGATGTACCTTTAACATTGCAAGATTTTGTACTCACAAACACACCTGTTCACAAGTTTAGGTTTGGGGGAAACTCATTCTCATATGCAGTCTTACTTGCACTCTCATATTATATTTGTGTAAGACTGTTGATGTTTCTGCATACCGTCTTTTGGGTTGATCCTCAACTCTTTAGATTGTTGGTATATGGTAAATTTTCATTGTATATAATCCAGTAGGACTTGTTAAATTTTCTTTTCTTGAATCGGTTGAGTCTTCTTGTACATATATTGTGCTAATCCGATATGATCTCCACTTTGAGAATGTTGGATTCTAGCCTTGACAAATGAAGCTCTAACCTTGCTCCCGCCGACATCCGGCAATCTCTTCCCTTTTCTCTTATCAGCATAGTTCTCATGGTATGTGACTGTTTATTATCTGTTGAAACATTGAGGACAATGTTTGATTTAGGTTTGGGGGTGTATTTGCACTTGCATATAGAGTTTTTAGTCTTTCTTTAAAAATAAAATAAATAAATAAAAATAAAATAATAATAATAATAATCTAAAAATTCAAAAATTTGCATAAAAACCTCCAACTCTTAGAGATTTTAGAGTCACTAGCATGCTTCTAGCTATGTTTACATAGAGAGTCTGACCGAAATAACGAGAACTTGGAAATCTTTGGAGAACACAATCGGGTTTCTTAGTTGATTAGAGCGTTAAAGTTGGATTTAACCATCCGGGAGGGCGAATTAGGTCTTGTTTAGATATTCGGTAGTAGAATTGTGATCACCCATAGTGGAGACTACCCATTTTACATCAAGTGAGGCACCAACCTTCAATTTTTTGCAACTTTCTAGAAAAGCTGTTAGAGTGTGTGTCACCGTACGTCAATTCCGGGTAGAAATGGTGAGCTACCCAACTTCGCACCAATTTCAGCACTACTTTTGATCTCTTGAGTGCTATTTTTGTCAATCATGAGGGTGACGTTTAAAGATGAAAACTTCTTCTAAATACCGATTTGCAGTTAGCATCACTCTCTCTCTCAATCAACAGACCCATAGAAACACATCATCGTTAGCAAACGTTGCATCATCAGAATATTGGAAGAAAAGTTGATATAGTCAAAGGTTACAAACAACAAAGAAAAGAAAAGAAGATGAGAATTAATGAAGTTTGTGAAAAATTGAGTTTTATTGTAATTGTCATGTTATGTACTTAAAAAAAAAAAAAAAAAAAAAAATGTTTGTCAAGTTTTTGTGAAGTTCAGAAGTTCATCATCAGCTATTGAAGACCGAAGACCGAAGAGTGAAGACGTTTCTATGGTTCCTATGAGAGTATGATGTTAATTGCCGATCGGGTGAGAAGGTAAGTGAGTACTCCCATCCTTGCTAATGGTTGATTTCCTTCCTTAGAGATCATCGAGAAAAAAGATTCTTTTGTCCACACTTCGTGGAGTCTCCGAATTTATTTCGGAAGGTTATCCTTCTTACCTACAACGTGTGCGGATTTCTCTCTTTATTCTGCCTGCACACATGAGAGACTAAAAAAGCGATCTTTTTGAGTGCAATTATCATAAAACCCTAATAGTGAGGCGAGTCGAGGCTTATGATCATAATCGAATCCGAATTCTTTCATATGGTATGGTTACTTCTCGCTCAGCATTTAAGGATGAGAATGCGTTCTTTGATAGTTCTAACTTCATGTTACTAGCATGCAGAAACTCTATGTCCTCATAGCTTCTTGGATGCTTGAGACACTTTTACACTCTGAAGTTGGAGAAGGTTTTGTGGGTACACCTCTGGTAAACCCTCACAAGACTACAACTCGTCCACTAGGGACAACTAGGGGTTTAAAGGCTTAGTGCATACGCTAAATGCATTCGAGAGACCAGCGACAGTGGTATAGTTAGGATTTCTTCATTTCTGTTTCACTTGAGGACAAGTAAAATTCAGGTTTGGGGGTATTTGATGAGTGCCAAATATTGCATATTTATACATCTATTTATTGGCATTTAACTCATCTTTTGTGTTCGAAATCGAGATATTATCCCAGCATTACGTGTTTTCTTTGTTTTCAAGATTAAATATTTGTATTAATTAATTTTGTGTTTTTAGGTAATAAATAAAGTTCGGAGAATCTGAGGAGCCAAAAGAGCAGAAAATTGGAGGCAAGCATCTATGGAGCAAAAAGCCAAAGCCTGCGCGCGCTTCAGTTGCAACCCAACAAGTAGCAACCCATTTACAAGACATGGGCTTGAGCTAGCCACGACCCGTATCCGAACCCGTTCCCTCTGAACCGTTGAGATCTCGCTCATCCACATCCTATGGTCGCTACAGCCTCCTCATCAACTCTCGATGCCTCCGCTCAACACGAAAACAACCCAATTCTCCTCGGCCGTTCGAGATCTCACCCGCCACATCCAACGCTCATTTGTATCCTTCCCATCGTCCGTCGCCGCACCCGCTTCACAACAAAATCCCCTATACCTATACCATTCGAGCCATACCCATTTTCTCTTCTCTTTCTCTTTCTTCTCTGCAGAGAAGAACCATCTTCTCCCCCTCTCCCCGACCATACCTGTTGCAGTCGCCACCTTCATCACCTTCCTCCATCACCAACAACTCCATCAGTAGCACCTACTCCGCCGCACCTAAGTCTTGGTTATCTCTCACATAGCTTCTCATAACCCTAGAAGCTAAGTTAGAGATAAACAAGGCTAGGGTTTCACCAAACCCCATGCATGGTCGACTCGAGAGGTCGAGACGAGACAAGACAGAGGAGAACACCGATTGGAGGATTGAGCGACGTGGGTGAGAGGTTATGGCTTTCAATTTCTGTTTTGAAGTAAATTAGGGTTTGAAATTGGCTTGTATAAATAGAAGAGGTAGAGGATGTTTTTGGGGATGGCTGGGCTAGCCAGAGCACCAATTTAGGTTTAATTGTAGGTTAATTGTTGTTTTTGATGTTTTAATTTAGTTTGCTAGGGTTTCAATGAAACCCTAAGTCACTGTTATGATTTCAACTTTGCTTGAGTGTTCTTGAGTGCTTAATTTTATCAGATAACTTCAATTCTAACACCTCAATGCTTTTCTCTCACAATGCATGCCAAGTATACATTGTAGTTAGGTTATATCTGTGTTGAGTGTGTTTCAGCTCTTGCTTCAATCATTATTGCTAATTCTCTTGACTAGTTGTGCTTAATTAGACAACTAGTGCTCTAGGTTAGTACCTTAGCTGTTAATTGAAGAATCACTAGGAGAAACTCCTTAGATAGGTGGTAGAATTGACAAACTACCCTTGTCTGCTGATCGCTGTCGTATGCGTCAAAAATAATTTCACTTTCCTAAAGTATGTGATAAGAAAGAGTTCGTATCCACAGAGAGGCAATTGTAGTTATTTAAGTAATCAATTTCTTAAAGTAACCAATTGGGGGATTTCTTATTTCTATTTAAACAATAAAAACAAATTAAAAGCAAAGTAAATTGTAGAGAGTAATCAATGGAGAGAGATATTGGTCAAGGAATTCATCTTCAATCTTAGACATGTGCTTGCATATATGAATAGAATTACGATTTAATCTCTTGTGTTATCAAAAGCCTAGAGAATCAAGAAAGCAAGATAATCTATTAATTTCTCAAGTTCATCAACACACACATTAGGGCTGCGTATGTGAATTCTTCCTAAAGAATAACCTAACGCCTTGCGCTAATCAAGTTCAATTCTAGGAGCATTAAGTTTCGAGAAATAGGCTAATCAATGCAATTGTCATGCGTTGCGCAAAACAATTCGGACAATGGTCAAACTCTACATATGATTACGAGAGTGTATCACTACAAACCGTAAATATATCATGCTACTTGTATTCAAGGTTATCGCTTGATGAAAAACCCTAAAATATCTATGGACTATGATGCAAGTTCAATTAATTGGCCACTTAACTAATCAAACACCATAATCCTATCACAATAATTCAATCATGTGATCATAAAAACCATGTAGAATTGAACGATAAACAGAGAGAAAACTAATACATAAAGCAAACACAAGTTTTAGAAATCGGACTACATCCTTAACCAATAATAGAGAATTTAGCTACTCATAGCTATCAAGTTCATCACAAAAATATCAAAGGAATAAAGAAGAAGATGAACAAAAGCAAACCCTAGTTGTGTAACCCAAAAAACGCTCTCCAAAGTTCCAAGGAAAAGATATGAGATAAGATGATTTCCAAAAATTGTAGAATTCCTCTTTTTATAGCCTTTTTCTCCTTCCAAAACTAGGTTTTGTCTTCAAAGTCCATTAGATGAAAATCCACCAAGCCCACAAGGAAGAGAGACCCATGTAGAAAATATGACCCAAAATCGTCATAGGAAAACTGGGATTGTGGCGGAAATTGGCTAGGAGAAGTGCCAGAAATAGGCTCGGTGGCCAGCAAAGTCCCTTCGGTCACGGTCAACGGGTCAACTCGAGCGAGTCAACCAGGTCAAAGCGAATCGGACGAGTCAACTCAAGTCGACGAATCAGAGGTGAGTGAGTTGAGTCAAGTCTAACTCATTTTGACTTGTTTTGGCCCAAAGCCATTTTTGCAGGCCATCTTGCTAGGCCACACCCCTGATGCACCATCATTGTCTCTGCCAGCCATCATGGCCCTGGCTGCCATTTACATCACTACTTCAATTCATTCTCCCTGTACTACAATCTCTTTTCACAAATATGACCATCTGCATTCCAGCCTTGCCTCATTACCAGCAACCCAACATCCAACCAATAAACCACCTGCAAATCAAGCCACTTCTACTCTCTCAGTTCAACACCAGCTACTCCACAAACCCCTGCAACACAATCAATGCACATCCAAGAACCACCTGAATCACCAAATCATCTGCACCAACAGCTTCTTTAAGCACCAGCACCATCTTCATCTCAGGACTATATTCCCAGCTCAGTTCCATATTTCAGCACAACTTCATCTCCATGATCACAAACTCAAGAACACCTCCAAGCTGTAGCTTCATTCAAGCATCATTCATCCATACCAGCAGCTCACATTGTACTCACTGCAATGTCATCCATCCTGTGCCATACTTCACTGCATCAATTGTAACTTCCCTGCTCTAGCTTACTACATAGCAGCATAGTAGCTTGCCTCACTTTCTGTAATTCCATTAGCAGCAGAAATTCCAACTAGCTCCAGTCCCTTGCCACTACAGCACTACCAGCTGCAACCTGCCCTTTGCACAACAATTCATGATGTCACTCTGTTTCAAGACCCTTGCCTGACCTTCACAAATAGCCACTAGCATTACTAAGCTCACAGCACCACACAACTCATTCATCTTGCCAACTTACCAAGCCATTGACAGCTCTGCCAGTGCAAGTTCAGGGTCACCTGTAATTAAGCTCATCCTTCTTCAATTTGTGATTCGACCACACCATTTAATCCATTAATACAACCCCATCTCTGCCAACTCTAATCAACCACTGAACTAGCTTCTACACCGGATTCATTTGAACAAGACCCTGTAATGCAACTCCCAACTCTAACCCTCAGCATAACAACTCCAACATTCCTCATAACACCATTTCCTTCACTGAGTTTCCCAGGCTAGCAGAAACATCACAGCTACACCAGCCTGAAACCTCCTCAACAACATTACCAACTTCGACTCCATTCCATTCCTCTGATCTGGTTGAAAGAGCACTCCAGCTCAAAAACTTGGTTGTTCAGGCATTTTTGCAAACACCCTTTGTGCATTCTGTTGGTAATCCATGGACAACAATTTTGCCATTGGATGAGCTCTCTTTAACCTGCAAATTTCACATTCATTCGTGACCCATAGTCATACAACACAAACACAGGTTAGCACCTAATCATTCACCCTTCATTATCAACAGCAGAAACCATTATCACAGCCCCAAGTAACAGCTTCAGTGGTTTGCTGTTCTATCGCTTGAAAATTATACCAGAACCTCAATCAATTCGAACCCACTTCAGCTTGCAGTCTCCAGCTCCAAATTGAATCTATCAGCCTGCAATCTGAGCTTTAACCTTCTTTGTTCAAGTACTTTTCCATGCTTCAATGTTCACTCACACTTTATATTCGAACCATCTCTTGTTGGTTTCATTCCATAGCCACCACTGAGGCTCTTGATTCCTGGCGTACCCATCTCGATCCCTGTCTCATTTAAGCTCTCATAGCAGCGCCTCCATTCGATTCAGGGAGCATGAGTTAATGAGTAAAGGGAAAAATTGAAGTTGTCTGAGAAGAAACTCGACCTAAATCAGGTCTGTCCGTACAGATTGGGATATCTACACCCACTGTTTTTATAAAGGCCACAAACAGATTATTTGGCTTGTTAGTTCCAGGTAACTGACAGCCCAATTCTCTATTCAACCTCATTCTTCATCTCCTCCTTGCGCAACCGTAGCTAGTTTCACTCGCCTGTGAAATGGCCTTCTAGCCCTTTACGCTTCAAATGAGTGATTTCTCCATCTTTTTCGTCCGTGCGACTC
>JAJJWW010017554.1:0-254032 GCA_023531295.1 Papaver armeniacum
GTTGCAAGTCTTGCAAGCCTAGGGCGACTATATTTGGCGTGGGCCAAGGCATAGCGGCTTGGAAATATGGCTTGCGAGTGCGATGTTGGCATGTGCCAATGGCACGTGCGGCCATGTTGACCTGGTTGCAAGTCTTGCAAGCCTAGAGGCGCTATATTTGGCGTGGGCCAAGGCATAGCGGCTTGGAAATGAACACGCATGCGTGTTGGCATGTGCCAATGGCACGTGTCGGCCGTGTTGGCACTAGTTGCAAGTCTTGCAAGCCTAGGGCGCTATATTTGGCGTGGAGCCAAAGGCATAGCGCGGCTTGGAAATATGGCTTGCGACACGTGTTGGCATGTGCCAATGGCACGTGCTGGCCATGTTGACCTGGTTGCAAGTCTTGCAAGCCTAGGAGCGCTATATTTGGCGTGGGCCAAAGGCATAGCGGCTTGGAAATATGGCTTGCGACACGTGTTGGCATGTGCCAATGGCACGTGCGGCCATGTTGACCTGGTTGCAAGTCTTGCAAGCCTAGGGCGCTATATTTGGCGTGGGCCAAGGCATAGCGGCTTGGAAATATGGCTTGCGACACGTGTTGGCATGTGCCTTTGGCACATGCGTCCATGTTGACCTAGTTGCAAGTCTTGCAATCCTAGGGCGCTATATTTGGCGTGGGCCAAGGCATAGCGGCTTGGAAATATGGCTTGCGACACGTGTTGGCATGTGCCAATGGCACGTGCGGCCATGTTGACCTAGTTGCAAGTCTTGCAAGCCTAGGAGCGCTATATTTGGCGTGGGCCAAAGGCATAGCGGCTTGGAAATATGGCTTGCGACACGTGTTGGCATGTGCCAATGGCACGTGCGGCCATGTTGACTAGTTGCAAGTCTTGCAAGCCTAGGAGCGCTATATTTGGCGTGGGCCAAAGGCATAGCGGCTTGGAAATATGGCTTGCGACACGTGTTGGCATGTGCCAATGGCACGTGCGGCCATGTTGACCTAGTTGCAAGTCTTGCAAGCCTAGGGCGCTATGTTTGGCGTGGGCCAAAGGCATAGCGGCTTGGAAATATGTCTTGCGACACGTGTTGGCATGTGCCAATGGCACGTGCGGCCATGTTGACCTAGTTGCAAGTCTTGCAAGCCTAGGGCGCTATATTTGGCGTGGGCCAAGGCATAGCGGCTTAGAAATATGGCTTGCGGCACGTGTTGGCATGTGCCGATGGCACGTGCGGCCATGTTGACCTGGTTGCAAGTCTTGCAAGCCTAGGGCGCTATGTTTGGCGTGGGCCAAAGGCATAGCGGCTTGGAAATATGGCTTGCGACACGTGTTGGCATGTGCGATAGCACGTGCGGCCATGTTGACCTGGTTGCAAGTCTTGCAAGCCTAGGGCGCTATATTTGGCGTGGGCCAAATGGCATAGCGGCTTGGAAATATGGCTTGCGACACGTGTTGGCATGTGCCAATGGCACGTGCGGCCATGTTGACCTAGTTGCAAGTCTTCGCAAGCCTAGGGCGCTATATTTAGCGTGGGCCAAAGGCATAGCGGCTTGGAAATATGGCTTGCGACACGTGTTGGCATGTGCCAATGGCACGTCGTCGGCCATGTTGACCTAGTTGCAAGTCTTGCAAGCCTAGAGCGCTATGTTTGGCGTGGGCCAAAGGCATAGCGGCATGGAGATATAGCTTACGACACGGTGTTGGCATGTGCTGAAGTAGCGCGTCTTGCCATGGTTGACTGGAGTAAGTCTTGGCTGAGCAGCTATACTTGAGCGTGGGCCATAGTGCATAGCGGCTTGAGTGCGCAGCTATACGTGTTGACATTGTGTGCATGTGCGCTTGCCATGTTGGCCTATTACGCGAAGTGCTTGCGCACTTGGTTGCTATATTTGCGTAGGAGCGCGGCAGCAGTTTGGCATTGTTGCCATGGTGCGCGATGTCTGCGGCTTGGTTTGGCATTGTTGCCGTGGTAGCGCGGTATGACGGCTTAGTATTAGCATTTGCCATGGTGCGATGTCGCGGCTTGGTTGTTAGCATTGTTGCCATGGTGCGCGATGATCATCGGCTTGGTTTTAGCATGCATTGCCGTGGTGCGCAGGATATCGCGGCTTGGTTTGGCATTGTTGCCATGGTGCGCGATATGCGGCTTGGTAGATTGGTTTAAATTTTAATTTCTCTAATGAAACATGCAATCATATATCTTTGGGTAACCATATTAAAATTCATTATATTGGAAAACTCAAAGGGCAATTCATTTCGAGTCATCCCTTGGGATTTGCTCAAACATGAATTGATTTTCGTATTTTGTTGACTGAGCTGCATAAGTTGAGCATTATGGTTTAGTTACTCAATGTTGAAACCTTTTTCTTATTGAAACACGGCTGTTCTGCTTTCAGGGTTCTTGCTGCCGCTGCTGCGCAAAGGTTACAGCAGGATAATGAAGGTAAACTTTGAACTTGTCCTGTAATCATAGTTTGCTTATGATGGTCATGTAACTATCAAATTAAATATACAGACTCAAATGGAAAGACCAAACTGGAAACTTCAAAGAAGGATCATCTCATTGAGATCTATAAAGATATGCTTGGAGCAGGAGTACAATGCTGTTTTTGTTCCGTAAGCACCTTATCATGCTTTTCCACTATCTAGGCTACCGGTTTGCTTAATCACCTGTTACATTATCTCTTATTGCTGGTTAATATGTTTCTGTCGAATATATCCATTGGTGAGATGCAAAGGTTCTTATGCATCTGAGTTACAGGGCAATGTAATTAATCGTTAACACCACTCCAGCTTTCTCCATTGAGGCGGAGTGTGAACTTATTTTCCTCTTGGGTGACTTGAACCATGCTAGCCAAGTTATGGCATCTCTTTTTGAGAAAGACTTAACTTAGCATCATTCACCTTATAACACACCATGGATTAGATCTCCTCTTTAGTATCTGGTCCCTTACAATTTGCTTGGATTTAAATCTTCTAACAGGGATCTCTTAGGTGACTCCTCTTGCATATTTCGGCTGATACTTGAATGAGTTTCCTGATGCATTAGTAGATGCCACTATAGGTCTGAGTCATATAGTTCTTTGTATTCTTACAAGTTCTTAGACTGCTATTCAAGAAGAAATATTTCTTTTAGAATGTCAAAAAATATGATCTTATTCATAGATTTGTATTCATAAAATTTCAGGTGTGGTCATATGTGCTGCTGTACAACATGCTCATCTCACCTAACCAGTTGCTCCCTTTGTCAGTAGCGTATCGTAACAGGTGGTAAAAACTTTTCGCCATTGATAGAAGCTTGGATAGATTTAGACCAACCAGTTACAGCATGGTGGCAGGAAGTGATACCCTGATGTTATAACTTTTACAAGTTTCGAGAATTCTCCAGAATAATTTTCTCATTGATCCAAAACAAAAATTGATATAGAGTTAAATTTGGTTCTTCAGTTGTAAATACCACAGTACATGTTTTCTCTCGCCATTAGAATTGTTCAACTTAGGGATTCAGTACAAACCATCCTGTCTATCTATATATCATATTAAAAGTTGTTATTCCTTGTCTGCGTTTTCCTATGTTAGGTTGATTTTATTTTGGCACATCATTGACTCACCCACTTAATTCTGACCCTCTATAATCGTCATTTTTACTGTTTCTTGTTTTGTTATCTCCTTCAATTTTAAAGTTGCTTTACAGTGATCATTATAGAGCTGGAATCTTGCATAGTTGTTTTGGCCAACCTCTGCTGTTTTGCATGGCCAACCTCTGCCGTGATGAAATTTTAGACATGAGGTAGATCCTACTCGAGCCCATTTTTGACTCAAAAATGCTATAGCATCATCTAAAGATATTCCAACTTGTTTTTGAGGCATTCTATCAAAATCATATTGCATTTGCATCAAAAGATACTCTGGTGTAGTGCATGACAGTAATGTTTCTGAGTTCATTTTGGTGCATAACAGGGACATGCTAGGTTCTATCTTTTGATTGAAAAGAGTTTTGAAATTGAAATGAGAATATGATACTCAAAAACACTAGCCGAGCAACTGACAAAGTACAATTATCTTATCTAAGCATTCAGGAATCTGTAAAAGAACCTTCTTTCCTTCCTCACTTAGTTTCCATGGCCTTATTAGTTTCACACACAGATTAAGAACTGCCCAGAGACCAAAACCATATTAAAGACCTCATTTTAGCACCTAAATCATTGTTTCCATTTTAAACAATCAGATAGAGAAAGGAAAAACAAGTCTCAACTGGTATTTTCATTGGGACTCCTCACTATCTTGTTCTCTGATTATCACTTGTTCACCTTTCCTAGTCTTGCTTGCAATGGACTCAAACACACCAACTTAAGCAGACAGGTGTTTGTGAAAGCTTTTCAATGCTCTCTCTGGTAGTCCTACTTTTCGATCATTCGAAGGATTTCGCATCACCCACAAACACCCTACTTCTCCAAGTCTACCACCAACACCTTTACCTCCAGACCAGTCAAAGTACAACTCCAGCACCTTAGAATACAAACAAAACCACCACCACACACTCGTGGAAAACATGACCAAGAGTATGCATTTAGGAGGCACACTCATGGTACCCAAAATAATCCACATACTCACCAAAAATGAAGGGCAGATCACAAGCCTGAAAGAGCAAAATAGCTGAAGCAGAACTTCCAGCACCAAAATATCTTCTCTGCCATTGCCAAACAAAAACTGAAAGTGAAATTCCTCGACACAGTCTACTCGGGAGAGAGTAGAGGCAAGTGTTAAGGTCAATTCAAAGATTAGACAGAAACACCATCTAATGTTTCAGTGAAGGAGAAAGCTAAAACAAATCTGAGGTATCTTTGGCTCCACCACCTGTGCGGTTCACGGGAGGGAATGCCGAAGGTCGAGCCACCACCTCTGCAACCAGCACCAGAATTGGGGCCGACAAAAGCAGAAGACGCAAAAAGACAAGATCTAGTACTATAAATGAAAAAGCTTCAGACTACATAACTCGAGCAAGAGCCAAAATTAGGACTACTACAATGGCTGGAGGGAGGTTTTCTTCCTCCAAGTGAGGACTATAAAATATGCTACAAGTTAAAGAATCAGATAACAACGATCAGCAGAAGGCAGTAATGGTTTGGGAGTTGCTAAAGCTTTTTCAATTTCAGTTGTATTATTTGATACTATCTTCATTTTATGTATGTGTTTTAGTGTGTGGTTGTTTTAGCAAGCTTAAGTTAAAACTTGTTTTTTATATTTTTGTGGTGGGTATGTGAGATTATATTGAAAGAGAAGTGGAACCAATCTGGGACTTGATGAAAATTTCAACTCAAATTCAGTACAGACTATGGAATTATGAATAAAAAGAAATATTGCCACGGCAGTCCAGCTGATCTAACCACATTCAATCAAAGAAGATTTAACAAACCATTGTACTCAGATCTACAATTATCCCATAAAAGAAGAAAGGAAAAAGAGATTTCTGTTGTATGCTACACTTAATCGCATGTTCAACGTTGTTATATAGGCTACTCTTTCAAAATTGAAACAGTCTTGAGTAATGTTCCCAACACCGCAAAAGAAAAGGGGGAAAAAGAAATTTCTGTTGTAGGCTACACTTAATCGCATGTTCAACGTTGTTATATAGGATACCCTTTCAAAATAGAAACAGTCTTAAGTAATGTTCCTAACATGGATTATTCAGAGTGCTAAATGAATTGAGCATTGATAATAATAAAATAAAGCAAAGACTTGCACCAGTTGTATTGATCTGCTTAAATTTATACCAATCTGGGCCACAACTGAAAGCATTGAGCCTATGGTTTGATCCGTCCACATAGGCGCCAATATGCTCCTTGATGAAACATAGACTTCTCGAATACCCATATATCACGTACTAGTACCTAAGGAAGACAGAAGATATGGACCCATAATTATTACTATATTTGATACTAGTACAAAAACAATACGAAAAAAATTTAAAATGGTTAGCTGCCATATACAAAGTACATTGGATGAGCATGCATATACAAACTACACTGGATGAGCATGCATGTGCAAACTACACTGGATGAGCATGCATATGATCTCAATTTAATTTGAAATCGACGGTATTTAGAAGAATGCGGGGTGACATCATTTTTGAGAAAATCCCTCGTACTGTTTGTCGACATAAACCAGGAACAACAATGTAATCCATCTGAATCAGCACAAAACTTGCAGCACTAGCTTACCTCTTTCGATTTATCACCAGCAACAACTGCACCTTTTGAATCACATGCCTCAAACTTCTGCAGAAATATAAAGCATAAGATTACTATTTTTAGCAAATTAAGGAAACATAGATTTCACCGAGATCAAGTCCTTACATGCTTAGCAAGGAATTCGAGTGTAAGCTCATGAACACTTTGTTAAGATCCCATTTCTGTCATTGCAATCTGCGAGATAAAAGTTAAAAAATAAACAAAACAGATTCCGGTTATCAGTGAAATAACTGGAGGAGTTTATAATTAAATATTTAAGTGGCTATTTTAGTGAGTAGTGTTTCATTGCATTCTATTTCTTTTTATGGATTCCGTTTAAAATGCTTTCTTTTCTTTTTCCCAGAAGTATCTAGTAAACAATTTCTTATTAAGACAGAAGAAAGGAAAGAAGTCCCGACCTGGTCAGATTTCACTGAGATGCACAAACTGAGTCATTATTTCTCTATTGCTAAAAACTTGACCTAATTCATTCCTGGATGCGTACTGTCATTTTATTAAATAATAAACTACATAATAATTGTCACCTTTGATGTTCAGGACATAGCAGTCATTGGTTACTATATAGAAATTTAACCATTTGAATGATTTGCTATACAGTAGCCAAATCAAGATTTTTCTTTTCTAGTTGTATTATGCTATTATTTGGATTCAAAAGTAATGCAAGTCAGAAAACAGCCAATCACCTTTCAGTCTAGCTCTCAGGGTACGTATTTTAACGACTAGCTCAACCAGCTCCCAGTAAACACTATCCACATGGATTGTCTGGTCTTGATCTGTTCTTGAGGCCTAAAGTGCCAAACAGAACAACATAGACAAAAGTAAAACCAAGGGTCATTATACACCTGGAAATTAATCAATGAATGAATCATTAGAAGTACAAAAGACAAAGAAGGTAAGTTTATCTAGAATACATTTTCTCTGTAACTGCTTTCCGTAAAAAGGTGTTTTTGCCATTGCCATTAGAGTGTTTATCGGAAAGCAAATGAGAGTACAAAATCACATCAGTATATTAACATTCCTACAAAATGAATTACAATACAAAACTCTTCTATTTAAAAGAGTTTTACATGAGATAAATAGCTAAGTACTGAAGCAAGA
This sequence comes from Papaver armeniacum, assembly GCA_023531295.1. Taxonomy (NCBI): domain Eukaryota; kingdom Viridiplantae; phylum Streptophyta; class Magnoliopsida; order Ranunculales; family Papaveraceae; genus Papaver; species Papaver armeniacum. Next base: position 7,328 of record JAJJWW010017554.1, read on the forward strand.
AGCTCCGGTGATAAGAGTCCAAAAGTCATATAAATACAGCAAACCCAGGAGGTTATAATACTATCTAATGTTTATGGATGGAAAATTAGTGTCCTCTGTGGCACTCATGATGCCTCATACGATAACATCATGAATAAGGAGTAACAAAATAATAGTTACTTGTTAGTAGAAAATCAGAGAACACAAAAATACTCATAGGGAGATCACCTCTTTGTAAAGCTGTACAGCCTCCTGGTAGAATTCCTTCTTAGAATATCCAGATTTCCTCAACTTGGCAATTGCATAAGCACTCCTCATCTGTAAACATGAAACCAAACCAACAAAAGTGATATGGTTTGGGCACTAGGCAATCTAGGTTCTCAAGGTAAGTGACCTGAAAATATTTAGGTCTCCAAGAGCAAAAATAGTAACGTGAATCATGCTTTCAGTTTATCACAGAAAATAAAAAAATGTGATGTGTTATCTTCAATTTCAAGTGAGATATTAGTAACTGTGAATGCCAATCAATATTACAGACCAGTATACACATTTGATTTTCTCTAACATGCCATTCACCATTTTAAGTTCTATTCAAGAGACACTAGAGAAAAACCTTCTGCATATTTTAATTTAGTATATCTGCAGCAGGGAAGGATATAGAAGCACTAGAAACCAACAGCTAGCAGACCATTGATTAATACCTCGATTTTGATATCATCTTTTGTTCTTCTCCAACCATCTCTGGTAAACCATCTGACAAACAAGTAGTCAAATGTCAGTACAAATAAAAAAATAATTACAAAAAATAAAAATGTACAATATCATTTACCACAGATGTTTCATCCTTGTTAGGGCCCATTGGTTTCATAAACTATTATCGGCAAACAGTGAACTCCCACCTACTGAATTCTAACTGACGTATCTGAGGGCCTGACCACTGATTATTTTCTCCTTCGATGTTAGGTAAACAACTACTACAAGTGAGGCCTCGTATACAATATGATTTATTACTTACGACATCTAGATACAAGTATCTAAATTCTAACACAATAGCTCATTTAAATCATGTAAAAGAATACCCATGTTTTGCTGTCTAAAGTTCACATGAGGTTTCTTCTTCATGCCAAATGCTTAAAGAATTTATGAAGCTAAAACACTATAAAAGGATAAAACCAAATCGAATTCCACCCTCGCATCTTATTATTACAGAACTTGAATTTTACACAAAACAAAAAGAAACCCTTAGAATTTAACCAACCTTAGCCAAAATGGAATCTTTGTAATGAGGCTCATAAGGTTCATAGACAAATCCTGGGCTCGTCATGGATATTTGCATAGCCCCTAGATACATATGATAACCAGATATCAATGCTGTTATACGAAGATAAATGTGCATGGAATTTAGGTTGCAACAAAAAGCAGTTATAATAAGCAGAAAAACAATACAGGAGAACTTGAAGCTGAGCTAGACATTAATGCTACTCAATGCGTGGCCAAGTGGTTCAGCTAACCCCACAGTTGCAGTAAATTAAGATATTTGAAATGCAATCTCGAGAATCATTTTGGAAGGGGGCAGATCATAAGAAAAACAGTCTGTCTAATGGCAACTGTCGTCAGTAGATGTTATCATTCTCCTGGTCATTATAATCTCGTTCTTCAACCTAATTGGGCAATCAAGGTTTCGGACATATATCCAACAATTAGAACAAATCTATCACTTAAGTGTGACAAATGGAGCAAAACCAACCAGTAAACCCGTGACAGGAAGTGTAATACAAGGTTATTAATGCGTTTATATGCTAGGTCTTCAAGTTAACTCCTCTTAAAATACTTGATTTTAAGTTTGTTTTCAGAACTAACAAAGATACCAAAATGTTTAAAAACAAATACCATTTGTCGTGTTTGGAGGAGGTGCTTTCACTTGTGTGCTCATCAGCCTATTTCCATTCATGAGTGTAGATAGATAATCAGCAGCCTACAACACAACAAAACCACTTACCCAATTAGAAAGAAATCAAAAACATCAAATTAAAATTACAGACTATCATTGAAGTATTTTTTTTTTGATCGGCTATCATTGAAGTATTTTTGAACTACCATTGTGGAATTCAGTGACCCTGCACTTGATTTCACCAAAGGAAAACTCCCATAATCCTTGAATGATGAGATAGTGGAGAATCTCTGATTCTGAAACCCTACAACTAATCACATTATCACCAAAAAGAAGAAAAAAAACCCAAATTAAAACAAACTCGTTTACAAGCTAATAAGACAGAACCAAGTCATTTCTTAATTATTATTTACCTTTCTCATCAGGATTGAAGTAATAAGTTTTTGAGCTTCCAAACCTAGATATTTCAAGATTTAAACTCAGAATAAATTAAAAAACATTTTGAAGAAATCTAAAATGGAGAAGAAAATAATTACTTACAGAGATGAAATTTCACGAGTTTGAAGAGAGTGATAGAGATATCTGATGTTTCTTGATCTTGCTAAAGCCATCGCATGGAATTAGGGTTTAGAATAATGCTGAATGATCAAATTGATACAGATCCTTTCTCATAACTGCGCAAATGGAAAAGAGAAAGGAATGGTTTTTTTTTGTTGTTCAAGGGTTTAAGGAGTAATATTTCTATGCTTCGCCTCGTAGTAGGAAGGGCCGGGCCTGGTGGTGCTTGGCCTTCGACTACCACATGCACGGGCCACATATTAAAAAGTATCGATAAGACCGGGTATTGTGACTCTTTCCAAGCCCTTTCCAATTGCCTTTTCATGTCAGTTTGGGAAGTGTATTTTTCAGTTTTAGTAAAGGGCGTGAAATGATTAGCCGTTTTGTTCAAAAATAACGGTTAATCATCAACCGATCTATCAAAACTGAAATACCATTAGTTATTTTATGAAGAATGCTAGACATTATCCATATTCTTTATTTTGACCAGTCAATAACTATAGAACCATACAACCATTATCTGTTCTATAGTTTTTCCTAAAACCACACAGAGGAACCGACCAGGGTTTATTCTACGATTGCCATTTTCATGGTTCCAGAGAGAAAAACCCAAAGTCTTCATACTTATAATCGAGGGAAGTTTTATACTTATAACATTTCCTGATATGAAAACTAAGTTAATTCTGATCTTAGTTTGTCATGTCGATGTGTAAGGTACAATTTTTTTGTTAGTTAATCGTCTTTATGTTAAAAAAAATGATTTAAATTGCCTATTCTTTGCTTTTGCTTAACGAAATACAGTGCAATTGTTGTATTTCCATTATGATTGTTTGGATTCAATTGTTTCAGGTTAAGAAAAACTTTGTCGATTCTGATTTTTGTTTTTACTTAACGAAGAAAGGATCATTTGTTTTGGTCATTTTGATTCCTGATAAGAGTAACTAAGTTAATTATGATCTTAATTAAAGCTTATCAAAATTAGGATTTGATTATTCAAGTCTAGTCGATTGTTTGACGATAAAAACTAGTTAACTAACCTAGTTCTTGTCTTGTCTAAAAGAAAGTACAATTATTTGATGAATGATTGGAACCTGATAAGAGAAATTGAGTTAATTCTGATTTCTTTTAAATCTTATCGAATAAAATGATCATACATACATAATCCGTTCGGTTTTGTAACTAAGTTTTCTTAGTCAACTGATCGGATTAAGGAAAAATTTCTTCGGGCAGTTGTTTCCTTGATGGTATACTAAAACAACATTACTTAGGTATTTTTGGTTTTAAAATTGGTTATCTAAAATGGTATGACAAACCTTCATGCTTAACTCTTATAGGTTCTACAAGTTCTTATGGATTTGTAAGATCCTTTGAGTTTGCTCTTATGTTTATTGGTTTCTTTGTCATTTTTGTGATAAAAAGGGGGAGAAATATATGGAGTAAACAAGTGATTAGTGATCACTAGGAAATGACATATGCTCTTAAAACGTTATATCTAAAACGAAAGAGTAAAGCATAGACTAGGAGGAGGTGGGGGGAAGATATCATCATGTTGTATAGTTTTTCATACTACAAAAGGGGAATAACAAAGATGTTCAGATTGAATATATACCTAGCTTTCCTTTAGGGAGAGTAAAGATTTTGTTATTCAAATGTCAACATGACATTTATTTTTGAATATATGTGAGGATATTGTGTTGTTGAAACTTGGAAGCAAGCGTATAAAGAATGAGTTGTTTGTAATTAGATTATCTCCATATGTATTAGATTTTTATCACTAAAATTGACAAAGGGTGAAATTGTTAGAGCATTGCTCGGTTGAACCCATCAAGCGTTGATATGTCAAGATTGGTTGTCATATTTTAGTATCAAAACTTAATTAGAGTCGCTTGATCAAGATTACTAGAGTCAACTTCGTTTAGGTTGGACTAGAAAGTCTAGGAATATTGAGACATACAAGTATTACCTTGAAGAACGTGAAGACGTATTGACTATAACGAAGACATCATCCTTCCACTTGAGGTTAGTGATACTGGCTTGACTTGTTTCCATTCCTATGGTTACTTTCAAGTCGTATAAGATTGAAAACTAAAAAGACGAGGGTACCCAAATACACCACAATCTTTTACTTTTGATCACAACCTATACAAGACCCACCGTGTATAAACCTCTTGAAGCAACAATCACTAAAGGAATATTTTAACACGGTGTCCACTTGAAATAGGGTTAGTCCGAACTGGGCTAACTCGTGAATATATATCAAAGTCAAGTGGAAAAATCCAATACAGTTTGTGTGATCGTCTATGGATATGAATCGAGACAATACAACAACAAAGTGTTCACTTGCTAATAGGTACGGTAATAACTGAAACCTTATAGGATCAATATCAAATGCCTAGTTAACATACAAGTGTATTTACTATAAATTATATAAAAAATATAATTGCGGAAAAGTAAAGTAAATAACACAACAAGATTTTGTTAACGATGAAACCGCAAATGCAGAATAACCCCGGGACCTAGTCCAGAATTGAATACTCTCAGAATTAAGCCGTTATACAAAATATAATATCAACTTCGTATAATTGAGACCAAGAAGACTACCCCTAGCTAACTTAGTTCCCTCAGTATCCCTGTGTCTTCGACTTCTAGAGTCACGCACGTGAATAACAAGTCCTTTGGATCGTATTCCAAACAGCAAAGGAAGAATTTGTTTGGTAACAACTCTAATCAATCTTTCTACAAGATATAGATGAGTTGTTGACAAAGCTCTTATGTTTAATCTAATAAACTCCTTTGTCGGATTTAGATCTTATCCTAATCATCAACTTAGATTCAGATTTACAATTAATCAGATTCGGACACTGAAGAATGCCACCAAATGATTAATTTCCGATCTATGCAACTAGACAATCAAATCTATCAAAGATAAAATGATTCTAATTGGATCCCAACCGATCAAGGTTTGTGCACAAATATTCACAAGATACGAAAACCAATAAGAAATCTTCTTCCTCTTCAAATCTTCTTTAATCTTCTTCAAAACAGGCATAACATCACTCGAATATCTTGTGATCAATCACGCACATAACGGAGTATGTTAATAATGTATTATCACAAGATTTCTTTAGATCCAACAACAGTTCTAAAGATCACGTCGATACTCTGATCTAGTTTGAGTGAATCTTATATCAGAAGAGAAGATTCTCAAGAATAAACAAACTAGGTGCAATCAAAGTTTCAACAACCGTTAGTCAATCAAATCAATCGAAAACTAATAGCACTGCAATTATCTAGTTTCCCACCAACGGTACTCGTAGAGCTTCTTGATCCCACAAAAGTCTTTAAACGAGAGCGCTCGTAAGAGATTTCACCTATTTAGGATACTTTCCTCTTCGGGTAGACGGCTCCACCAGAAACGACAAGAAGATGAAGTTTTCCTGGCTCTTATGATAGTTTGCTAGAAATGAAAACTTAGGTATTTATAGACCAAGGATGTTTGAACACAAAGGAATTTCCAAAACCGAAAATATTTTCAAGATATGCAATGAATAGCAAATTCGGTTTTCCTAATTCCAATAAATGCTTGTCCAATATTTCTGAAATCTCTCAATAGAAAATCTCCAATTAGTAAATGCACATTACTAATTTTTATTCTCTAGAGTTACACATTAATCGCTGGTAATTAATGCATTCAACCTTAATTAAAAGATTCTTAATTTATTTCGGCAGATGATCACCTTGAGTACTAAGGAATATCTTTGAACAATAAATGATAAGAGTTATTGTCCGTGTTCAAAGTATGTTGAGATCAGTTCACTGCAAATCCTTATTTCATATTTACATGGATTTGCATTCTTGGAATCGGTTATACCACACTTCCAAACAAGTTTAGAATTGGTTCTCATATATTCCAAGACTACTATGTAATTGATCAATACCAAATCACATACATGGGTTCAATCAGTTCTACCAATCACTAGGATCTGTTATACCTAAATATGGAAACACTTGTGATCGGTCACACAAGTTACCAGGACCGGTTACATCAGTTACCAGGTTCTGTTCCATTTATGCATGGTATTACATGTGATCGGTCACACCAGTTACCAGGACTGGTTACACCAGTTACCAGAACCGGTTACAAATTACAAGGATCGATTACACAACACTTGTGATCGGCCACACCAATTACTAGGATCGGTTACACCAATTACTAGAATCGGTCATACCAATTACAAGGATCGATCATACCATCACATGATGATTACTCAGGATCGGTTACACCAATTAATACAAACTAGTCATACCAAATCATAAGTCAGGCATTGTGATTAGTTATACCAAGATACGGAACATAAGTTAAGATCGGTTCTACCATCTCACATATATTGGTCATCCAAAGATTTGCGATGAATAGCCGGACCAATAAGCCTAATGATTTCCCTTTCAGTTCACAAAACAAGTTCATGAATGTACTTCCTTTAGACAAATGTAAAACATTATTTCCTAGGATGAAATATTCACCATAACCCATTCACATAATCATAACAATATATATAGGAGATTATGTCGATGTCATATCTACGATGTTCAAAAGATAAGCGTTATACTTCGTAGTATAATTCCCTAATACTATGATTATCTATTATGATCATGTCACATCACTAGAGTATTATACAATATGTACAATATATACAGCTTCGAAGTTATGTTTTTAGTATGCACGGCTTGAAAGATATCTTACGAATGAAACATTTCAAGTCAATATTACTAGCCTTGTAGTATCTCCCCTGAGGACCAAACTTGCAGTCTCTCGAACCCACTGTCGACGGATATGCTCCCCTCGTTGTTTCAATAAATTCACCCTCCACCCACGTCCAACTCAATTTCAAGGAATCCAACCTCCCAAGTGGGTTTTGATTCTCTATAAAAACTTGAGCATCATATTTTGAATCAAACGATCTCAGAATATCATAAAAAATTATTAGATCACCTTTCTTAAGAGGTTGGTACTCCTGCACAACGGAAATAGGTGCTACATAATTTGAATCATTCATACAAAAGGCGTCAGTGACGAATCCAGAATTGACTATTCAGTGGGGGCGTTCATGGTCATTAGAAATCATACCTAAGATATCATAATCAGAAACAGTCTCATACGCACAAGAAATTATTTTGCCTTTCCTGTAAAATTGGATTTGTGATATATTAAATCTCCTTAATTCTAGATAAGTTTTTAATTGTCCCGAATATAATGGGACATAAGGAGGCGGTTTCAAAACTACATAAAAAATACATGAAAACTATAGGAAAATCTTTATAATTTCTACATTTTATGGGGGCCAAAAATAGTTTGGGACTAAAAATATCTAAATATATAAAGGTGCATGTACAATTTCAAAAAAATTAGGAGGGCCAGTGACCCCACTGGCTCCCCTTGAATTCGCCATTGACATGCGTACATTGTCATGTTCCCTGTTTTTAAAGAAAATAAACATTTATCAAATTCAAGTACATAAATCAAAAAATGTTAAAATACGTGGATGAAATATTAATTACCTTTCTTAGGCGGAGTGTAGTGGCTCAATTTTGGGTAATGATGATGACCCAAAACCGTAGCCTAAAATTTAAAAACTTTAAATCCCCGTTCTCTTTGCTCGAAAGCAGGTAAGGTGAGCAGGGATTTACAAATAGGCGAGGCAATGATCCTCGCCAGAAAAAGAAAAAAGAACGAGGATCCAATCCTCTTTTCCATATTTTGTTTAATACTAGAAATAACCCATGTCGTAATGACACGGCATGAGACGGAATAATTTTTGGTCATAATGATTTAAATAATACTACAAACTATGATTACACTTATTTTGACCCATGAGAACTATTAGCTATGAATACCTTAGATATTTGTCATCCAAATAATTATAGATTCGGTTACACTTGTAATTGGTCAAAAATAATAATTTATGATAAAAATGCCAGGTAAATTGTTTTATTTTGCCCTAAAATATTAAATTTTTAGTCGATCTCCAATTATTGGTGGTCTTTGATAGTGTTTTGTGTTGTATTTAGAGAATTATGTTGAATCTTCATCGATATTTGCAACCCTTTCCATCGATATTTGCAACCCTTTCCAGATGAAAATATAACACCACTGTGCACGTTTCCCACATCAATATTTGCAACACCGAATCAGAAGTTGAGAAGCTGGAGGTGAATCATGATAATAAAAAAGGATTTTGGTGGTATTGATAGGTCAGTGATTGAAGGTTTAGATGACGATGCTCAATCATGTTGTTATGGAGGAAAAGACAATCCGGATCAAGAAGATAAAACAATAAATTTGGTAGATGCAGAGGAAAAAGGAAACCACCCAAAAAGTCAGGGAGGTTTATGAAAAGATTGAGGTTTCAGTGTCAGTGTAGCTTTAAAAAGGAATGCGATTCCAAGTTAGATTGTTGTCCCATTTATAAGACTGTAAAGAATGCAAGCCTGCGATCTACATGTCTTCGCTAGGTCAATTATAAGCTTTAAAATAACATTTATTTTTTCACTAAAATTAAAATTAGGCCTATGATTGAAGTGAAAAGTTTTGGTGATTCACTAATAGGATAAATCTCAATTGTATGTATTTATTTTTATTTTTCGATTATTTTCAGAAAAAAAAAAGATTAAGTCAAATGAAAATGACTTTTTGTATGTTTAACATAATGTTCTTTGTTCTTTGCAGGTTGATAAAGGACAGTTAATTTATTTCATGGCAGAAATAAGGGTTTTACATTTTGTAACCCAAATGTTATTTGTTCTTTGTGGGTTGATGAAGGTGGACTAATTCGATTTTAAAAAAGATATGAGTAAAAAAAAATTATTTTTTATAATAGAAAATATGAGTTTTACATAGTTGTAGCATTTAATTGGTAAGAATTTTTTTTGTTGGCACATTATTTTTTTAATTAATGAGGAACTAATTATGAGGGTTATCAATGCATATATCCATAATTGAAGGAGGTTACAAATCTTACATCCGTCAGATGTCTTTGTCTGGGATGGTCAGATGCAATTCCGTAACGGCACTACTTACAGCTGATGTAATTTTTTTTTCCAACCTTCTAATCGTTCAATCTCAAGAGAGTTATTTATTTTGTTTGAAGACAAAATAATGTCCATGCAAACATAATAATGTATATATGTATATCACTTCTCATCATATTCATCTTGCCACCACTAAATCCAACTAATGCATATATGATTTGATTATAATATGTTATACTTTAAACCATTAACCTCTTTGATTTTTAGCATTTAATATTTCAATTAAAATTTTGAGTTATGAGGTGATCAATTAAGTAAAGGTCAATAAATTTAGGTTTATAATGAAAGAGGTTACAAATACCACGATTGTTGGATGTCTTTGGCTGGGATGAGACTGAAATGGTTGGATGCAACGTTTGTCCCTCAAAATGTTATCCGACCGTCCAAGGCTCAAAAACTCGTTCTGTTTTGTATTATAAGATAATATTACACAAAATGTTATAGCGGGGCCCAACTTTATATTTAAAAGATATTTAAGAATATTAAAACCTAAAAATCAGGAATATTTTTCTCTTTTTCTAATCTAGCGAGGAAACAAATCTCGCCCATATTAAAATTCCCTACTTCCCCTCTAAACTAAGACCTCCCTCCTTCGTGACGTGGCGGCACTCTACAAGTCACATCTTACCTCCTCCACTATACTCAGCCTTACTAGGTTGAGGACACTTGTAACCATCATTTAAAAGATAGATAGTTGTAGGCATTGGTGCATTGGGTAGTTTAATTCCAAATTCAGTACAAACCAAAGCGATTGTGACCCTCGTTTGGTTGACATCCCCAACAGTCTCTATAGACGATTTAAAGTTAGTAATAGGAAAACCATCCAACACGTTCACAGGAGTCGTAGTATTAGCAGGAAAAGGTGTACCATCTTCAAATATGGTATTAGTTGCTGAAACTAAAATCTCTTTATGTTGAAACCCGATAAACAATCTCCACGACTTCAACTCATCTAACCCGTTATTCATAATTATCGCAGTTGATTCAAACTTGTAAGCTTGTTGTAATGGATTTGTTTCGTTTAGTGTCATTGGGCTTGTGTGGGTTAGTGTATACTGAATATATATTTCATTACATGAGTGTGATTCTGGCGTGGTAATGAGGTTAAAGACCGGTAAAATACGAACAGAAGAAGGAAAATGAAGAAGAAGATACTGGTAGTGAGGTTGAAAAAAAAATGGCATATTAAAGATGACTGAGGATGATCCAGAAGAAACAACATGAAATTTCTCTTCTCCGTGCAAAACCCCTTTTTAATCCAACACCCAATTGTGCTGAGCAGTATATTTTTGAGAAGAAAGAGTAAGGGATATTTGCATACAGAGATGATCATAACTGGGGTAAATCCCAAAGTTTTAAGCAGGGTAAGGTAAGGATACTTCAATTCATGATGAGTTAAATGTAAAACCTACAAACTCTTTTTCTCATGATATCTGAAAGCTGGAACTGATGGCTATCTTGACATGAATTTGATGCATCCATCTAACAACAATCAGTAAACAGTGAACATTCAATTAGCAAACATTGAAATAAAACAAACAATTAGAACTTGCATTTTTGAATTGAAATAACACAATCATCAAACATTGAAATAAAACAAACAATCAACATTTCTTAGAACAAAGCATATCGGAGAAGTTCTGAAACGTGTGAAGAAAGAACATATACACAAAGAGCTTAGGAAATGAAAGACTGGTCGGATCCTGAGGATTTCCTTGTTCAGTTTTGTAGAATATCAGGAAAACTTTTGATGGGTGGTGAACCAGATATGATTTGTGGGGGTAAGGTGGTGCTCCATGTACGTCAAAGAGGTTGAAGGCCCTATTCGGTATGCAAAATGTAAATCACATGAGAGAATCAAAAGAAATGAAATACAAACTTGCAAAAAGAATGGGTTTCTATCTATAATATGGTAAGTTGCAATCGTCTCCCCAGGAAGCATGCATGGAGAAAGAAACGCTAAGCAAACTCACAAAAAAAGTTATTTCTTTCTCTTTAATGGTAATGTTTGTCGAATTACTACCTCAAATTACTACCTCAATCTATTGAAGATCCCTTATCTGCAAGAAATAATATTAATTGACCTATGACTTTGTCAGCATATAAGATCACCTTCTTATCAAAAAGCGTAAAAATGAGGCTAATATTTTCGTTCAAGGTTGAGTTTGTAAAAGAAAAAAATAGTCGACATCTTGTAAAAGATAAATAATATTAATTGAGCGCTCGGCATGAAGTGTTACTCATAATTTCCAAGCACTATAATGAAACCATGTGTCGTGCTGTGCCGATTCTCACAAGCTATAATTTTCAAAGCCCCTCCCCTGTGTTATCTTGGTGTGTTATACTGATTGAGCACCCATCACTTCCAACTCCACAAGCATGATTGGATAAGATGGAATCGCCTTAGCTTGCCGCGATATGATCTGATAGCAGTCATCCAACTCCACAAGCATGATTGGATGACCACAGATCAATTCCATCACCCTAAGCATGGTATGGAATACCCACGCCTTAGCTTGCCAAATATGATCGAGCTCATCCAACTCCACAAGCATGATCGATGACCGCAGATCAATTCCATCACCCAAGCGGGTATGGAATATGCATTCGACCATTGGCCTTTGCTTGCCAAGAAACCGCCCTACCAAGCATTATGGGCGAAAACCCTAATTAGGTTTATTACATGACAATCATCATACATGATCAAAACCAACCATGATTGGTTACAATAAATTCGTCCATGAAGAGCATGGTCGCACGGCTTTGCAAGCCAAAATTAGGGTTCAAGCCATCACGCGCGTCCAAAAATCCAAAACGCCCGCTCAAACATGCGTGATCATCGGGTGGCTTAGATCACGTGAGACGTAAGACATAGGCGTGAACATATACACGCCAAACCAACCGGCCAAGACCGGCCAAGCTAGGTCGTCTTGGAAAACGCGCGAAAAGGGTATGGCGCGCGGCTTCTTGCGGTATCAAACTCTTATTTAAAATCAATCTCGACCACTCCTCTTTGGGCCAAATCGAGTGGCCTGCATCGCGCTTTCATGAGGGAACGAATACAGCACCTACACCATCATGCCGTCAACACAATGGTCGGTCCTCTCCAAAATCCTTCCCACAATGTTTAAAAAATGAGGTCATAAGCAAGCCAACACCTTTTTCTCAACACCTTCTTTCGCCTCCTCCCTAAGATCTTGAATTCTCAATTCTTCGGTTTTTCGGCTCACGATGCATCCTCAGAAATACCATGGGAAGTGTAGATAGAATGCCGGAGGATGTCTTGGAAAAAACATTCCGCCTTTAGAATGATATAACATCACAATTACAAGAAGGATCGGCAGGCATCTACTCAAGCAAAGGTAAGAAATGATGAATCCTTAGTCGAGTCACACTTCTGGAGAGGCAAAAAGAGCGTTTAACCAAGCAGGTGACTCGGGGAAAGATTAACAACATGGTCCAATCCAACAATGAAGAAACAGAGGCAACTCCACAGGAGAGGACTTGTCCTGAGTAACCAATGGATAAAGAAATGGAGCCTCGCAGCCTACGGATCCCCCGGAAGATTTACATCTCAAGACCCTTGTCGAAGCCGTGAAGAAACGCTTTGAGGAAGGAGAAATCAATCAAGTAACACGTTGAGGATGTGAACGATCAATTCGATCACTCAACAGAAAGTGATATTACAACACCTCCCATCACTGGGAGCTGTCAAGTCCCGCATCTCATCATGTAACACCTCCGGTAGTCACCGTGAGCAACAACTTCCACTCCTTCATCAGGATTCAGAACCTGGGAGGGGCGAGAGGCATGCACTTGATGGAAAAAGGAAGTTCTTGCCAAGACTAAACGGATATGGCCGCAACTCGGAAAGAGGTACTCATTTTTCTTAAGACATTAACGATCGATTTTATTCGGAGCCAACAAGGAATGAATTCAGAAGGAGAAGGTACTTCTACATGGACCTCGATCAAAGAAGCGACATCAGATATGAGCGGTCCTGGCCATGGAGGCTCCTACACTGGGAGACTCACAACGATCTTCCTCAAGTCAATAGTTTCACTATGAACCAGAGGTGGATCGGAAGCGGTTTCTCTAGTGGAAAGTTTATGCAAACTTCACATCTCTCAAGAATCAGCGGACGGGGAGACGTTTATGCTATCAACCAGAGGAAGGTACCGTGACCTACATGTCACCGCACGCATCAAGGATTCGAGTTCAAGACCCTTATCTACAGAGATCGCCTTCATTATTCTCAAGATGACATCCAAGGGCAAGGTCGAAAGCCTACCACAATGACGGACTTCGAGGAAACCAAAAAGACATACGGGAGAAGCCCGTGGAAAGAATCGCATAAGTTCATTGCATCCCACTCCCCATGTGGGCGTCAATTCGGGGAAGAAGGCAGAGCTTGCATCATTGAGGGCTAGTACCCACGATGAAGCATTCTTCTCCATACTGTGAAGCCACAACCCACGTTCACACGAGGAGGGAACGAACTTTATGGCGAGTCGTGACCAGAAAGGAAAACGGTATACCGGATTGCCATTATCAGCAGAGGAGACTGCTACCCGCCCCTCCACCTAATGGAATGCTCTGGCAACAAAGAACGAACCACAAGAGCAAGTGCTAGATGCTCCACAACTGCAAGATGGCACCAACTCTACAACGATGAAATTGAAATCGTTGAGGAATCTCCTAGGCCTATCTCCATCACTCAATCTTGTGTACGGATAAACGCACGAAGCTCGTGGCAACTTCTCAAAGAGTCTGTGACATATTTGCTTGGAGATATGAAGAAATGCGATGAAAATTGGTCACCCATCATATACATGTCTTATGTTCTCCTCCATGGATGGATGTAGCGGCTACAAACAGATAAGGATGTACGAGCATGATGCAAGTAAGATATCTTTCGAACTCCTCTAGGAAATTTTTATTATACCACGCCATTTGGTTTAAAGAGTGCCGGTTCAACGTATAACCGCTCTATGACGGTAATCTTCCACTGGAGCCGATACCTCAAGGGAGCAGCCTCAAGAAGATAACGATGTCCAACCGTCATATCGAGAGAGATCCGGGCGAGTTGACATGGTGGTCGAACAAGATCCGGGTGAGTCACTTTATCAAAACATGTCTATCACGCTATATTGGAGAATCCGCGCTTTTGGTCATCCTCCTGAGTCGTTGAACGCTCATCTACAACAACATATGCCCCGACAGAAAGAACCAGCCCGCCGGAAGAGCCTCATAATGTTTGTAGGGGCATATATCTCACCAACAAAGTACAACATTAATAAGGCTCCCTTCTGAGAAAACCACCAAGATACAACATCAGTCCATCAACTCCAACTCCCAGTTCACGTGCACGAATCCCACAATGATGAAACAACGTCCAAGGTATTCCAACTCGGCTCGACAACAACCACTACGGACAAACCATGTACGTTGGGGACGAGGCTCAAAGATTAAGTTCCTTCAGCTACCATGACTCTTCAACATGAGAAAGATGGTGACAAGAATCATGGATTCGCAAGGGTAATCGAACCGAAGAGGAAGCCATTTAATTTGCTTCAATGGTCTATTCAAGAGCCGCCGCAACGCTCTCTCCGAGAGAATCCTTCTTCAACACTCTCTCTCCAGGACCCACCTCAACGGGATCGTAAAAACCACTTTAACATCCCTCTCGAGACGTTTCAACACCTGCCGCATCAATAATCATTCGCGCCGGGTCAAGTTATCTTTGATGTACTCATTGTTCAACATACGCCTCATCCATCCTTCATGAGGACCCACGGAGCATGAAAACCCCGAAGTCGATAGGAGGAAGGTTATCCCGTGGAAATGTATGTTTCATATAGTAACAAAGGGCGCGGTGAACAATTCATCATCGATGTTCGGCATATCTTTGAACATCAACTTCCCGACTTGGCACCAGATTATCTCCGGAAGACATCTCAACAGTGGTTCTTTTCTACCGCAATGAAATAAAAGACAAGAGTTAGAACCTATATGGAGAAGTGTCGCACACTGCAAGACACAACTCATACAATGGCCGACCCAAACATCATTCAAGTACGGTACAAGCCTCAAGTCCGGTATTGCTCAGTCAAAATTTGGTATTGCTCAAGTCGCAAAGGCTGGTGTTAATCACGACATAAAGTATAATAAAAATGGCTGAGCGTTTGAAGCATGCAGTGAGACCCACTTTCAACCGAAGGCAGAACAACAAGCCCACGTTCGATATTAAGCGGTAGCGGCAATTCGATCGATTAGGCACATCCCCACGATTGAACCACGTACAAGCATAGCAAGGTCGATAAGCAGCAAGACCGACATCTAGGGAACACTTTTTCGGACGTCTCTTGAACGTGACACGACGCCTCTCCCGGTAACATCTAACATTGTCTCATAAGGCTCACCACATGCCTACCACACAATAGTGTAAACCATTGTGTGCCAGGCAGGGGACTTAATGTTGATGGTGGATTTTCGTTCAAGGTTGAGTTTGTAAAAACCGTAAAAATCATACTTCGACATCTTGTAAAAGATAAAGCCATTTATAAGTGCTGGATACTCCTCACTTAATTCAGCCTTGTATTTCCCGTACTCATTATCGCTGTGGCATGAGATAACACGAACCTCCAAGCACTATAATGAAACCATATCGATGTGACAAAATGCGATTCTCGGTGTGTTATACTTGCCCGAGCCCTCTCGGTTTGTTATACTAGCCCGATTGAGCCCTCTCGTGTGTTATACTAGCCCGATTGAGCCTCTCTCTGTGTTATACTTGAGCATCGGACCCATCGGTCTCCGGATATGATCCGAGAACTCAATCCAACTCCACAAGCAAAAAGTCATCCAACTCCACAAGCATGATTGGATGAAAGAGCGTGTATGGAATACACACGGGCCGACCCCGCATGGTCGACCATTTTTTCAAGAAATTAAGCATTATGGGCGAAAACCCTAAATTAGGGTTTCATGATATTACATGTTACGGTCTCAACCATCCATCTTCAGGTATAGATGGAGGGTGTAGATGCAGACTAAAGGGCCCTGAGCAGACACAATCACCATGTGACCTTTACATACATGACCAGGTCAAAAACCAACCATGATTGGTTACAACAAAATGGTCGCACGGCTTTAAAGCCAAAATTAGGTTCAAGCCATCACGCGCGCTCCATCTTCTCCGACATCGAATGGAGGGTCACAGACAGATTGAGCAAGGGTCGGTCACACCAGCAAAGATGACCACCGTGAGCTCATCTAGCTCCTCATGCAATTCGGCCAAGGCATATCATGCCCGGCCAATCCAAAACGCCCCGCTCAAACATGCGTGGATACACTTCCCAAATTGCTAATCGATCTCGACCACTCAATAACGAATTGGGTGGCTTAGATCACGTTTCATGAGACGGTAAGACATGGCGTGAACATCACCTCACCGTCTACACGCCAAACTGGGCCAAGGCAAGACCGACTAAGCTTAGGTCTTGTCTTGGAAAACGCGCCGGAAAGGGCGCGCGCGCTTGCATGTATCAAACTCTTATCGCAAAATCAATCTCACCACTCCTCTTTGACGGTCAAATCGATGGCCGAGTGATCGCGCTTTCATGAGGGAACGGAATACAGTGCCTACACCATCATGCCGTCAACACGCATGCATGGTCGGTCCTCCAAAATCCTTCCCACACTTGGTTTCTAAGCTAAAGAGTGATGCTTGCACTCTTTAAAAACCCTAATTTTCATCAAAATGAGTGTCTCAAACATCATCTCGTCTCAGTCCGACCTCACTTAAGTTGCTAATTTCTCAAGCTTCACTAACTAAGAAACCTAAAATCTCAATAGTGGACACTACTTAGAATTTGACAATCATGCGTCGAACACTATTTTCCACATCAAAGTGATTATTATTTCAATTGGCTTCCCTCCCTAAGGTAAAAATTAAGCAAAAATTTTACTTCATTTGTTGATTATTATTTCGATTGGGGTAAAAATTAAGCAAAAAATTTTACTTCTTGTCAAATTTTATTATCTTTAGCTATTCTGGGCATGTGTTTCGTATTGTCTTAGAAAATCATGGTGGTTAAAAAGAAAATGTGCCCAGTACAAGCATAAACCAAAATTTCATGACAGACTAGTTATGAGGAATTTTGAGATGCCATATAACAATAACAACAACTAACTTTGAGCCATGGCATCTGACAATTACACCTACCAGGAAGCAAGAAATTCAGGCATCTGTAAAGGAAAATTTTCTTTAATAGCTAATCATGTTCTCTAGTTAAGTAGTGGAACCCCAATATCGATATGGAGGAAGAAGTCTATCATACTCCACATCAGATGTTGTCTGGTCTAGCTTACCCATCACCCCCTTAAAAGTAAGGGAAACTTATCTCTGATGTCCAACATCTTATAGGATAGATTCAACATTGTGTTCAGTTAGTTATGCATATTTATGGTTGCAAAAGTATATAGTCTACAGTAAGAAACAAACATCAATAAATAAGAAGCAACTAATATATGAAGGAAGCAGCATGGAAATGTTGCACCTGTGGTTATAAGAACCGCGATAACTGTTGTGATAGTGGTAATAGAAATGACAACCAAAATCCACTGATAAAGCGCTGATATAAACTACCGTAATGCAGGAAAATAAGATAGCTAAGAAGCCACCGACAACAGCTAAAGATATAAAAAAAAAGAGAGATAATAACCGCATTGATAGTTACAGCCACAAAGAAAAGCATAATAACGAGGAATCCAGTCAAAGACAGAAATGTTATTGTTCAAGCCTGCAGTTTAAGAGACAAAATTCTGATTTAATTTTGAAAAAAACCTAGCCTTGTTAATGCTCACAAATAATAGGGGTTACTATAATTCAGATGAGAGCAGCAGTTCAGCATTGGCTCCTCAATGTTCACTAACAACCATGAATCCATACTTAATTATTTAACTACAAAAGATCATTATCATGGAAACACTTCAAACTTTATGCATGTGAAAGGAAATGGTGTTTGTTTTTCAAGGCCTTTACTACCTACAACAAGTGGATTCAAACCCACACCTCTTGGCACAAGCACCAAGTGTCTGACCAACTCACCTGTTGGACACTTACAGGAAATGACGCTTAAAAATTGCGCAAATAGCAAATAGAGCAACAATCCTCCAAACTATCTTACAAAAGTCCTCCAAACTATCTTACAGAAATAGATAAAGGAACAAGATAACCCATAAAAGTTCACAATATATTCAAAACTCACATTACTTGGAGAGAGGAGAAGCAACCACGTCGCGATATACGATTTCCAAGTTGTAAAAGCATGATCATACACACAAAACCCTAAATTAAAGATATAAGAATGAAACAAGAAATTCAAATTACTAGATAGGAACAACAAATAGCATGAATCTGAATCCATGATGACATACAAACACAAAGGAGCAAGTTTTGCACAATGCACAACATATTCAAATTGAATTACCTTTGCTGACTTGATGCAGTTCAATTTTCACGCTATTGTGGTACTGTTGGAGAGGCAAGGACACGGCCGGTCCTGACATAAGGTGGCCAAAGTTGAACTTTGGGCATCATATTTTTAGGGTCGTTTTTTTTTTTTGGTTAAGATATATTGGATAAATGATATAAATTTTTAAAAAAAAAGTCAAAACCTTTTAAGGGTGTATTCAATTCAAAGATATAATTGAGAATTTGTATAAATCCGTGGTATTCAAATTAGAATTATATAGTTTTATACAAATCCGAGGCATTCAAAATCTTGGATATTTAATTCCACAAAAATCCGAGGTATTCAAATTAGATATTTCAATGTTCCTAAAAAATCTTTGTTATTCAATTTATTATGTATCTTCATGGTCCAAGAGTTTTGTGAATTTTTATGATCAAATTATGGAACAAAGTATCTTTTTTTTCCTCTCCAAATCTCTAGCTATGGGAAGAGAATTTTTTGGATTCTTGAAAGAACATTTCTATCACGAACATAACACTCGAGATAACCTATCTATCGAGAATGATATCAGTTTCCTTCATTCAGCGAGACAACTGCAAATAAACTTCAGTCTTACCATTGTCAGTACCCTATAATTTTATATTATTATAGTAGTTCATGTCATATCAGTTTTCCTTGGTAGATCATCAAACAATTTTTTTTTTTTCAATTTTCTCGTTTTTATAATAAATGTCAATCAAAAAAGTACTCATGTATTCATCTTAATCAAAACTCACTTTGATATCAAACCCATGAACTTGGTAACTTGTTTTACCTCTTTCAACTATGTGCAAGCTAAAAACAGAATTGATTAGAAGACCATGGCAATAAATTTCAATCAAACATTTTACTAAACGCTAACCGCGTTTCATATAGACAACCTGATTTTGAACTTTAATGTTCCATACAAATCTCTAAAATATTCCTATTTAATCCATGATAGTTTAACATAAGTCCATGGATATATAATGAAATGTTATAAATCCATATATTTCATGTAAATCTATACTTATCCTTAAAACTGAATACACATTTGTTAAATAGTTTGTTGGTATTCGTGGTAATATTGAACTATCCAAAGAGGTAGCAAAAAAAATTGTTTTATAAAATCTACCTAGATAAAGAAATCCTATTTACTCTTTGCAACCCATGTTATATTTACTTTTTGTCTTCTTTTTGTCTTCTAGATCGGGAAGTAAATAGGGAGAGAAAAAGAATTAGGGAATTAATATTCCTTTAAAAAAATACATGGTAACTAGGTAACTCACTAGTTCTTTTAACAAATTATCAATTCACTAATCATTGTATCTTATTAACCGATTTATCCTCTCTTTTTTTATCAAAATTAAATTTAGGGCATAAAGTGAATCAATCAATAGTTATCATATAAATGAGGATTTTTTTTTTTTTTTTGACTTGGTAACACTACATTCAATTTAACATTTTTTAAAGAATTTAAAGTGCCACGTGGCAAAACAATGTGTTTAAAATAAAGGACACAATAACTTTAAAATACAGGGACACATAATTCATCTTCGTGTTTTTTGCCAAATTATAAACATATTTTTCACAAGAATCAACAAAGTGCAAAGTAACGAGTTTAAAATAAATGGACACAGCTAATGTAGCAAAATATATAATGGGTTTAAAATGAAGGGACTCAACTTATATTACAATTTTCCATGTTTTTCAAGAAAAATCACATTTGTTTATTATGTGTTTATCACATTAAACACATTTTTATAATTAGCGAGGAAACAAATCGCGCCCATATTAAAATTCCCTACTTCCCCACTAAACTAAGACCTCTCTCTTTTGTGACGTGGCGGCGTTGTACAAGTCACGTCTTACCTCCTCCACTATACTCAGCCTTACTAGGTTGAGGACACTTGTAACCATCATTTAAAAGATAGATAGTCGCAGGCGTTGGTGCATTGGGTAGTTTAATTCCAAATTCAGTACCAACCAAAGCGATTGTGACCCACGTTTGGTTGACATCCCCAGCAGTCTCTATACCCGATTTAAAGTTAGTAATAGGAAAACTAGCCAACACGTTCACAACAGTCGTAGTATTAGCAGGAAAAGGTGTACCATCTTCAAATATGGCATTAGTTGCCGAAACTAAAATCTCTCTATGTTGAAACCCGATAAACAATCTCCACGACTTCAACTCATCTAACCCGTTATTCAGAATTATCGCAGTTGATTCAAACATGTAAGCTTGCTGTAATGGATTTATTTCGTTTGGTGTTATTGAGTTTGTGTGGGTTAGTGTATACTGAATATATATTTCATTACATGAGTGTGAATCTGGCATTGGTGGTAATGAGGTTGAAGACCGATAAAATATGAACAGAAGAAGGAAAAGGAAGAAAAAGATACTGGTAGTGAGGTTGAAAAAAAATGGTATATTAAAGATGATTGAGGATGATCCAGAAGAAACAACATGCAATTTCTCTTCTCCGTGAAAAACCCCTTTTTAATCCAACACCCAATTGTGCTGAGTAGTAATTTTTTGACAAGAAAGAGTAATGGATATGCATACAGAGATGATTATAACTGGGGCAAATCCCAAAGTTTTAAGCAGGGTAAGGTAAGGCTACTTCAATTCATGATGAGTTAAATGTAAAACCTGCAAACTATTTTTCTCATGATATCTCAAAGCTGGACCTGATGGTGAAACCGAAGAGGACTAGAAGGTGTAGCTAGCTTGACTTGAATTTGATGCATCAACAATCAATAAACAGTGAACATTCAATTAGCAAACATTAAAATAAAACAAACAATCAGAACTTGCATTTTTCAATTGAAATAACACAATCATCAAAAATTGAAATAAAACAAACAATCAACATTTCTTAGAACAAAGGATATCGGAGAAGTTCTGAAACGTGTGAAGAAAGAACATATACAAAGAGCTTAGGAAATGAAAGACATGACGAATCCTGAGGATTTCCTTGTTCAGTTTTGCAGAATATCAAGCAAACTTTTGATGGGTGGTGAACCAGATATGAGTTGTGGGGGGGAGGTGGTACTCCATGTACGTCAAAGAGGTTGAAGGCCCTATTCGGTATGCAAAATGTAGATCACATGAGTGAATCAAAAGAAATAAAATACAAACTTGCACAAAGCATGGGTTTCTATCTATACTATGGTAAGTTGCAATCGTCTCCCCAGGAAGCATGCATGGAGAAACAAACACTAAGAAAACTCACAAAACAAGTTATTTTTTTCTCTTTAATGGTAATGTTCGTCAGATTACTACCTCAATATATTGAATATCCCTTATCTGCAGACCTATGACTAGTATATCGACTAGCAGAATAAGTTGATAGTTAGTACTGAAGAAATAATATTAATTGAGCGCTCAGTAAAGCTGATAATTTTCTCCCACCACAAGCTATAAGATCACCTTCTTATCAAAAATCTCCAGAAAAAATGAGGCTACTTAAGTTGCTAATTTCTCAAGCTTCACTAACTAAGAAACCAAAAATATCAATGGTGGACACGTACTATTTTCCACATCAAAGTGATTATTATTTCGATTGGGGTAAAAATTAAGCAAAAAATTTTACTTCTAAGAAAAACAAAGAACTGCCAAATTTTATTATCTTTAGCTATTCTGGGCATGTGTTTCGTATTGTCTTAGAAAATCATGGTGGTTAAAAAGAGAATGTACCTAGTACAAGCATAAACCAAAATTTCATGACAAACTAGTTATGAGGAATTTTGAGATGCCATATAACAATAACAACAACAACTAACTTTGAGCCATGGCATATGACAATTACACCTACCAGGAAGCAAGAAATTCAGGCATCTGTAAGGGAATTTTTTTTTGAATAGCTAATCATGTTCTCTAGTTAAGTAGTGGATCCCCAATATCGATATGGGGGAAGAAGTCTATCATACTCCACATCATATGTTGTCTGGTCTAGCTTACCCATCATCCCCTTAAAAGTAAGGGAAACTTATCTCTGATGTCCAACATCCTATAGGATAGATTCAACATTGTGTTCAGTTAGTTGTGCATATTTATGGATGCAAAAGTATATAGTCTACAGTAAGAAACAAACATCAATAAATAAGAATCACCAAATATATGAAGGAAGTAGCATGGAAATGTTGCACCTGTGGTTATAAGAACCGCGATAACTGTTGTGATAGTGGTAGTAGAAATGACAACCAAAAGCCACTGATAAATCTATGATATAAACTACCGTAATGCAGGAAAAGAAGATAGCTAAGAAGCCACTGTCAGCAGCTAAATATATAAAAAAGAGATAATAACCGCAGTGATAGTTGCAGCCACAAAAAAAAGAATAATAACGAGGAATCCAGTCAAAAACAAAAATGTTATTGTTCAAGCCTGCAGTTTAAGAGACAAAATTCTGATTTAATTTTGGAAAAAACCTAGCCTTGTTAATGCTCACAAATAATAGGGGTTACTATAATTCAGAAGAGAGCAGCAATTCAGCATTGGCTCCTCAATGTTCACTAACAACCATGAATCCATACTTAATTATTTAATTATAAAAGATCATTATCATGGAAACACTTCAAACTTTATGCATGTGAAGGAAATGGCGTTTGTTTTCCAAGGCCTCTGCTACCTACATCAAGTGGATTCAAACCCGGAACTCTTGGCACAAGCACCAAGTGTCTGACCAACTCACATGTTGGACACTTACAGGAAATGGCGCTTAAAAATTGCGCAATTGGCAAATAGAACAACAGTCCTCCAAACTATCTTACAAAAATAAATAAAGGAACAAGATAACCCATAAAGTTCACAATATATTCAAAACTCACATCACTCGGAGAGAGGAGAAGCAACCACGTTCCGATATACGATTTCCAAGTTGTAAAAGCATGATCATACACAAAAAACCCTAAATTAAGGATATAAGAATGAAACAAGAAATTAAAATTACTAGATAGCAACAACAAATAACATGAATCTGAATCCATGATGACATACAAACACAAAGGAGCAAGTTTTGCACAATGCACAACAGATTCAAATTGAATTACCTTTGCTGACTTGATGTAGTTCAATTTGTACGCTATTGTAGAGTGGGTAGAGAGGCAAGGACAGGTCGGTCATAAGGTCCAACTTTGGGTATCATATATTTAGGGGCATATTTAGGTGATTAATGCAAAAAAGTCAAAACCAAAGTTCAACTTTGGGCATCATATATTTAGGGGCATCATTTACCAAAATAACCAAAATTTTTTTTGGTTAAGATATATTGGATTAATGATATAAATTTTAACAACAAAGTCAAAACCTTTTTAAGGGCTACTTTTTCTATTTGCCTATCAGAGACAAAAAAGCTTATATAAAAGGTGATAGTAACTGACCCAAAGTTCAACTTTGGGCATCATATATTTAGGGGCATCATTTATTTTTTTGGTTAAAAAGATATATTGATTAATATTCAATTCAAAGATATAATTGATATAGTTTTAATTCCATAAAAATCCAAGGTATTCAAATTAGATATTTCAATGTTCCTAAAAAATCTTTGTTATTCAATTTATTATATGTCTTCATGGTCCAAGACTTTTGTGAATTTTTCTGATCAAATTATGGAACAAAGTATCTTTTTTTTCACCTCCAAATCTCTAGCTATGGGATCAAATTATTTAAAGTGCCACGTGGCAAAACAATGTGTTTAAAATAAAGGACACAATAACTTTAAAATATAGGGACACATAATTCATCTTCGTGTTTTTTGCCAAATTATAAACATATTTTTCACAAGAATCAACAAAGTGCAAAGTAACGAGTTTAAAATAAATGGACACAGCCGATGTAGCAAAATATATAATGGGTTTAAAATGAAGGGACTCAACTTATATTACAATTTTCCATGTTTTTCTAGAAAAATCACATTTGTTTATTATGTGTGTTTATCACATTAAACACATTTTTATTATTAAGTTAGTATTATTGCATATAGTAAACATATTGTGGTAATATAAAGTGATCCAAGATGTCTTATTATTGTATAAAGTTTTACGTCGATATGTTCGCTCTTATTCAATTTTTTTTTTTACTTCATCTATTTGTTCTGTTATATTTTCAATCAGGATCTAGTAAAATAAATAGTTGTGTTAAGAAGATGGCCTAAAAAAATACCTAGTTTCTCTTGTTATTCTGTATATAGCCTTATATAGGGGCAACAACCCGAAAATTAACTTCGGGGCATCAATTTCGCAGGACCAGCCTTGGGCAAGGAAAAATAAGATAGCCATGATGATATCAACGGTGGTGGTACTAGTAGTGAGGTTGAGAAGAAATGGTATATTAAAGATGACCGAGGATGATCAAGAAAAAACCAAAAAACATGCAATTTCCCTTCTCCATACAAAACCCGTTTTTAATCCAAGACCCATTTGTGCTAAGTAGTAGAATTTTTGAGAAGAAAAAGTAATGCAATGCAGATTTTGCATACATAGATGATTATAAGGTTTTATAATTAGGGAAAGTCCCAAAGTTTTAACCAGTGTAAGGTAAGGTAAGGTTACTTCAATTCATGATGAGTTAAATGTAAATTCTGCCTGCATAGAACTGGCTAAATTGGGGCCTATGCCACTTAATTGGGGCCTATGAATTTTTTCATCCACCCCATAGATAATGATAAGGGGTGTCTAAGTATGATGAAAGTACCATTTTACCCTCTATGAAATTTTAATATTACCAATTTATCCTCATTTAATCCTAATAACAAAAGGAAAAAAAAAAAACTAAATCAAATCAAAATCACTTCCATTCTCATTTCCATCAAAATTAAGAATTTAAAATCAAAAACATTGTTGAGAATCACCGAATTCACTAAAATAGGTAATTTTTCGTTTTAGCTCGAATCATGTACTTTTCTATTAACTCAATCCCCTAGAGTAGGTTTCAATAACATGTAATCACTCACACAATCCAATTTTTTTAAATCAAAGTTTTTTGGGTTTATAACAATCGGTCTACGTCAATGCATTTGTAAACTGATTTCATTTAGAAACGGTTGTTGTTTATGCCCACAAAGACCGATTGTCCTGGATGGCATTCTGGTCATAGGAAATTGAACCAGAATCGGTCTACGTTAATGCCCACATAACCCGATTTTGGTATGGAAGAGATATTGTTTTCCTGTGTTTTTTTTTTTTTTAGAATCGGTTTACACGATACATATATAAAAACCGATTCCTAAGAAGAAAAGTTCTGTAACTTTAAGAATCGGATTACATGTATATATATGTAATCCGATTGTTATGAAAATTTTTTATGTAACTTTAAGAATCGGTTTACATGTGCATTACAAAAGCCCGATTTTAGGAATCGGTTTATGTGGGTATTGATCAAACTCCGATTCTGGGTTTACATCGTAACTTACAGAAAACCCAACCTAGAATCGGTTTACAAATGCACTAACATAAACCGATTCTGGATCGAGTCTTTTGAAAAAAAAATTAAAATTTTTACAAGTGGTGAGTCATAGTTAATCCAAGAATTAACTTGATTAAAAACTTTTTAATTTTTCGAATTAGCACTAATTGAACAAGAGCATATGAGGCATTAACAAAAATAGTGGATAAGGGGTTTCCATGAATTACTTCTTAATGGCCCTATTTTGTCATGTAACTATAGGCCCCAATTTAGCCGGGATTTAACAAGGGCTTATGTTTTTTTTTTTTTTTTTTGTGTGTAAAGCTATAAAATTGTCCAATTGGCATCTGGCTACATAATGAATTTGCGAGTGTCTCTTTCACCATTATTACATAGATTACTAACAAGAGAACAACAAAATTAAAGAAATCAACACCATTTTTCTAATGTTGTTATCTATAATAACTACTATAACTATAAAGCCAACTCCCCTTAACACTGTTCATAAACAAATTGCCCTTAGCTGTAAAGCTTTCCTAAAATCATCTACCAAATTAAGTGAGGCTAAAATAGTAAAAGCGGAAAAAAAAATCAGTAGAAACATAGCGACTCACAAGGGGAGGGGTCCCGTGAGAGAGGAAAATAATAGTTCCACACTCGACATTTGTTTTTCGCTTGGACAGGGTAAATCACGTGCATAGCACGTGTAGACATACTTGTTCACATTAAAGAAAAGTGGGAAATGACAGTCTATGTAATGTTGCGAAGCTGTTACACTTCCCTCACTTCTTTCCCCTACTCCCTTCCCCCAGTAGGTGTCACTGATATTAGCCATTGATCTCTTGAATTGGGACTAGTAGGGGATCCCCTTGTGTGGCATCAAGGACTAATATCAGTGACACCTATTGGGGGAAGGGAGTGGGAGAATGGAGTGGGGAAGCCTAGCATTTTCGGTAATGTTGGTAAGACTGTCAGTGTTCAGAAGGAAAGTCCAGTTTTCCTTATTCTGTTTCATTTCACTTTCACATCGACCATGGTGGATATTTGCGACATACCTAAGTCTATAAAAGCGTGATTAGGTGATTAGGTTGCTTTAACAGCTTGACGGTGACGCATCAACACGATTAGGATATCTCCACTACAGTTTACTAGGAGCTTACGGAGAACTCAACTCAAAAACCGAAACTAACCTCCTTTATTGCATTGGAAACAAGATTTGTTTGCTTTATTAGGATATCTTCACTAAAACAACAAATTCTTGCATTGGAAACAAGATTTGTTTGCTTTATTGCATTGGAAACAACAATTTTTTGCATTGGGAACAAAATTTGTTGTTTTTAGTGCAAGAAAAACCAATTTCTAGTAGAATAAGACAAAAAAACACAATTTCCAAAGAAATAAAATAATTCTTTATTAAACCTTAACATGTATACGGGTATGCAAGTTAACAAAAGCCTATTTATATTCGTATCCCCTTTATAAATCATAAAAATATCGGTCTTTTGTCGTTATTTTCTTAAGAATGGTGTTTTCATGTTGTATGAAAAGAAATAAAAAATCGGGTCATGGCGAAGTAAACTCTGGTAAGTATTTTCATTGGTGGCCAAGATGCTCTTGTTGTTTGGAGTATGAGACGTGGTAGATTTTTTGTGTTTATTTTTGACGAAAAAGGTTAATTTTATAAATGATAAAAATCAAAAGAGAATATTCGTCACTTGGTACACAGAAGTTTAAGATATGACAAACCGGGGTGAGGGAGAGGGTGCATGTGGGGTCTGTAGGCCCCACAAGATTTGAAATTACAGTAGTAAAAGTAAGCTGGTTTTTTGGTAGTTTTATTGGCTTGTGGGTGCCATTTAGTATATGACAAGTTTGAAAAATTCAACACTGATGGGTCAAATACTAGACTTATGCTACGTTGACCGTGGGAAATCCCGGGAGAAAGAGCCTCGTGACCCCACCGGGGAGTTAGAAGGCCTGGGGTCGGTTAAGTTTCTCTCTCCCGAGATTTTTCTCCCGGGGATTTCCCACGGTTAAGGTAGAGTTATCGTGAAATAAAATTACTTTTGTCCGCATTGTATACATGTCTTGGAAACTCTTATGGCTACAAAGATGGCAACGGATCGCCAATGGCCAAAATTTGTATTTGATATAGATTCGGAAAATCTGATGCGCTTCATAAAAACGACAACGGAAGCCCCGTGGTATATTACATATGTGATCTCCGAAATAAAACAGAGAATGCAACAAATACCACATTGTGATATTCAACACAACTACAGGGAAGGGAACCAAGCAGCAGATGGTTTAGCAAACTATGCTGCGGACGGAAGTCAAACAGGGAATTTTTCAACAACTATATAGGACTAGGATATCCAATCTTTTCTCCACCAAATTATTTATAATGACTCCGTGGGAACAACATACCCACGTCTAATAGCTTTGTTTTTGTAGTCTCATGCTTAAAAAAAAATCACAATTACATTAATGTTTCTAATGTTGGAAATTGTACAAAGGATAAAATAAGAAAGATGATGAATATGTATGAAATCGAAAAAATTCTTATTCTAAGAGAAATCCGTTTATCCGAGGGAGTATACACATATCTAAGCTATAAAGCATGCTTGTGTTTTATGCATGTGACTTATCGTTTTTTTTTTTTAATAGGAAAGAAAAATTATTCATTCATTATTGAGTAATATAGAGTTTTCCTCTAATGAGGGACTCTAACCAAGCTAGGACATTAGCATCCCATAAAATAGACTGGACAATAGTATTATAATTTTTTGCTAGTTCATGTGATATACTATTTGTTTCTCTTGGTACATGAGAAACACACCACTTATTGAAAATTTTTAAAAGTTCAAGACAATCTTTAATTATTGAATTAGTTGTCCACTTTATAGAGCCTTGAGTTCCATTCAACGCACTGACTACATTAAGGCAATCTCCCTCCAGATGTAGGTTTAAAACCCCTTTCCTCTTTGCCATCTTGATTGCTTCATATGCAGCTAATGCCTCGGCTTGCTCCTCATCTTCAGCTACTGATGGTATACTCCATGCCCCTTGAATCTCACCTGCATCATCAATAATTATTAGTCTAGTTCCTATTCTTTTAGTCAACTTATAAAACGAGGCATCAAAATTAACTTTAAAATATCCAGACTTATGAGCAGTCCATGTGAAAAGGCGAGGGTACCCAAATATACCTCAAGCTAAAACTTTTCCTACCTATAAGTCCTTTCTCCGAAAGTGATTGTCTATGGACTGAGTCGAGACAATACAAATAATCGGTTCACACTTCGGGTGATCGTCTATGGATATGAGATCGAGACAATACAACAACGAAGTATGTTACTTGATAAAAAGGTTCGGACTTAACCAAACACAATAGGATTCACTTATCAAGTAAATAGGAATTAACGTTTGTGTAATTTACTAATTATAATAAAACAATTATAATGCGGAAATATAAAGTAAATGACACGGCAAGATTTTGTTAAAGAGGAAACCGCAAACGCAGAAAAACCCCGGGACCTTGTCCAGAATTGAATACTCCCAGGATTAAGCCACTACACAAAATTACACCTAACTTCGTATAGTTGAGACCAAGCAACTAAACGTATAGTTCACCGAGTTCCGTCTGTATTCCCACGCCTCCAACTTATAAGTAAGTCATGTACTTGGAACAATTCCTTTGGTTCGTATTCCAAACAGTAAAGGAACAACAAATCTGTTTGGTATCAACTCTCTTCAACCAAGTGATATGAGTCGGAAAAAGGCTCTTCCGTTTATCTTAACATAAACTCCTTTATCAGGTCCTTAGATCTATCTTATGTTCAATTACCGAAGTAATCGTTTAAGATTAAGCCAACAACACTCTTAATTCAAAGAATTTTGTTGATGCCGATCTACTCAATTAATCAATCCAATCTACCACAAGGATAAACCGATTATTAATTGGATCCTCTTTTACCGAAACAAGTATTGTGCACACCAAAGATTATAAACCCAAGTCATATCTTCAACATCTTCTTTGTCTTCAAATCTTCTTAAATCTTCAATAAAAACCTGCACACAATCACTTAAATCTCGTGTGATCAATCACGCATAGAACGAAGTCTGTTAACAATGGATTATCACAAGATCGTCTTTAGAACTAACAAAAATCTAAAGATCCCTGTCGAAACTCTGAACTAGTTTGAGTGTATCTTATATCAGAAGAGAAGATTCTCAAGCATAAACAAACTAGGTGCAATCAGATTTCAACCACCGTTAGTCAATCAAATCAATCGAAAACAAAAGATAAACCGCAAGTATCTAGTTTCCCACCAACGGTACACCCTAGAGCTTCTCAATCCCAAAGAAGACTTTAAACTGAGCGGCCGTAAGAGATTTCGCCTAATTAGGTTACTCTCCTCTCCGAATAGGCGGCTACACCAGTAACAACAACAAAAGAGGAAGTCTGTTGTTACGAAGGATTAGTTTGCAAGAAAAGCAAACTTCAAGTATTTATAGACAAGGAAGTTTGGACACCAAGGAATTTCCAAAATCGAAAATATTCTCAAGATATTCACTAAAGCACAAATTCGGTTTCCATAATTCCTGGAAATGCTCTGTCCAAAAATAATGATCGAAATCTCTCGGAAAATCTAATTAGTAAATGCACATTACTAATTCTTATATTTCCCTACAAAATGAAATTAATAAC
This sequence comes from Papaver armeniacum, assembly GCA_023531295.1. NCBI lineage: Eukaryota > Viridiplantae > Streptophyta > Magnoliopsida > Ranunculales > Papaveraceae > Papaver > Papaver armeniacum. The sequence goes on from JAJJWW010017554.1 coordinate 38,461, forward strand.
CTTAGTTAAAATATTCTTAACTTACTTATGTTTCGATCCTGGGATTCTCTTCCCTTAGCTATTAAGGAATAACTTTTAACAATTAAAGAAATAAACATTCACAGCACGTGTTCAAAGTATGTCGACATCCTTACTTTGTAAGTTCTCTTTCACACTTACAACCTTGAAACCGATTTTCCACACTTCCAAACAAGTTTAGAATTGGTTCATCTGATTTTCAAGAACTATGTGATTGATCAAACAAACATTCAATCACAATCATGGGTTTTAACGGTTATACCAAAATAAGTTTCAGTTCTACCTTCCATGTGAGTATTGTGCATAGTCACACTAGCTTTCCAAAATTCAGTTGACTAGGTACTAGGATCGGTTCCTCACATATATATGGTATCTAACTTATATGTGTTGCACATGTCCATAGGATCGGTTCCCCTTTTCCTAAAAAATTGTTGCACATGTCAATAGGATCGGTTCCCCTTTATGCCTAAACCTTGCTGCACCCCATACAAGGATCGGTTCCCCTTTGTGATGTACTGCACCTCTTACTAGGATCGGTTCCCCTTTCCCATATTTGGTCAGACATAAAATCACAAACCCGATCATACCATCTCAGGTGATTACTTAAGATCGGTTTCACTAATAAACGTCATACCAATACATTAGTCAGGCCTTTGTGAATAGTTCTACCAAGAACACAAACAAGTTGTGAGCGGTTATACTCAATCACACATATTGGTTGTTCATAAGATATGCAATGAATAACAAAACCAATAACACCTAGCAATTTCCTTTTCGGTTCACAAACAAGTTTATGAACTTACTTCCTTAGAACACATGTAAAACATTGTTCCCTAGGATGAAATCCTCACCTCATACCCATACATAATCACAATAGCATTCAAATAATTATGACGATGTCTTATCTACAAAGTTTAATGGTTAAGCAATAAACCTCGTATTGTATTCCTTAATATTATGTCTATCTAGAGTTCAAATATGCTTCGCAGTTTTGTTTTCAATATGCACGACTTGAAAGATATGTTAGGGAATGAAACAGTTCAAGTCAAATATCACTAACCTCAAGTGGAAGGATGATTGTTGTCATTGTAGCTCCTTGCTTCTTCACATCTTCAAGTCTTCGCAATACTTGTAAACTCTCATATCTTAATACTTTCAAGCTAACCTATACGAAGTTGACTCTAGTACATAATCAAGCGACTCTTAACATGAGTTTTGATTCACTAAAATATGACAACCAAACTTGACATACCAACGCTTGGTGGGTTCAACCGAGCCATGCTCTAACACCATGGTATCCCATTCACATAAGGACTAGTCAGACTTCTGTTTGACCTTAATATTCTTTTATTCTCTTTCCAATCCACTATATCCCTCTTTATTCTTGTCACTAGATTATCTACCTGAAATTCGGCATTATTAAAAATTACAGCACATCTCATTTTCCATATGTGCCAGAGATCTTGCAGTAAGTATCATTTCATACATATTCCCATTAGTATTACCTGCAATTCCATTAGTTATACAACTTACAATCCAGTCATTCAAGGTAGTTATGTTAAATTGTGACAAGAATAATGGATTCATAGCAGACCAAACTTATTTGGTAACATTACAGTTCAGAAGAAGGTGATCATGTGTTTCAGACACACTATCACATAATGCACATTTAGAATCTATAATACTAACAAACCTTGATAGTTTATGCCTAAAAGAGAAGCAACCCTGCAAACATTTCCCCAAAAAATGTAAGATTTTTGGTGGGAGGTCTAACTTCTAAGAGTGTTTCCATCCTTGAGAATTTAGATCTATATTAGTCACATGGAGATTAACAGATAAGTCTGCAGCTCTACATGCACTCTTAACAGTGAATATACCATTGTTAGATGGTGTCCAAATAAGCATGTCTTCACCTCTTTTAGGTATTATGATTTTTCATAATTTCTCTAATTGTTTCACTGTCAAAAAGAGCATTTAAAGGTTCTATATTCCAGTCAGAACTATTAGGCATGATTAATTGATCAACGGTACTTAGACTAGAAGAAGAAAAAGTACTTGGTAAGAGATTATCTATAGTAGGGACCCACTTGTCCTTCCAAATTGAAATTTTAGAACCATTTCCTACCTCTCAATAGCAATTCTCTCTTATCAAATCTAGACCTCTACATACTCCCCTCCAAACATGAGCCACCTCACCAGTACAATGAAGTGGGTTATGGTCAAGGAAATATTTATGATGCATAATCTGAGCCCAAGGGGAATCTGGCTCAGCAAGCATTATCTAAGCTAGCTTAGCAAGGAGTGCCTCATTTAAAACAACAGTCTTTCTAATGTTCATACCTCCATGTTCCGTAGCTTGTGTTACAACTGAAAAAAGCGGGGGTCTAACAACCACACCAAATATTTCGTTTAAGCGATCTGTATGGAAAAACTCCAATATAATTTCCAAGAGAATCAACTAGACAGTCAGACTCAATCAATGGAAATATATCCAAGAGTTATATCTATGTTTCTCAATGTAATCAGCAAATCAAACAAATAGAATCCGTGAGCCTGATTATTATGAGAAACAACTTGAACGGTACCAAAGACCAATTTTCAAGTGTCAATCAATTTATATCAACAACCAAAGGTTGGATTATCTAATTGATTAAACTACGCAACCTGTGATATTTCAATTATATAAACAAATATAATGCAAAAAGAAATAACACAGACACTAGAAATTTTGTTAACGAGGAAACCGCAAATGCAGAAAAACCCTGGAACTTAGTCCAGATTTGAACACCACACTGTATTAAGCCGCTACATACACTAGCCTACTGCAAGTTAACTTCGGACTGGAATGTAGTTGATGCGTGTCGTAACCACAACAAATTAATTAATACTTTACTACCTAATTAACAAGTAATATAGGGTAGTCAAGGTCGATCCCACGAGGAGCACGAGATTCTAGTTGTAAAAATTGTCACGAAAGGGGGGTGTAAAAAGCAAAAAGAAAATAAACAAAGCAATTAAAAGATGAAGTTGAAAGCAATAAGAGAGACGAGATCAAGGAATCCTTCTTCGTTACGAAACAATGATTAAAGTTATGTTCTCTTCTACTTGTTATTAGTCATGATTATCACCAACCATAGGATAGCAGGTCCGCTTAGCTAGCCCCAAAATCCCTAATTTCACCGAGTAACAGTCCGCTTAGTTATCGATTCTATTCAAAAGAACCACCTTGAGGTTCGCTTACAAGATGTAATTCCCCAGAATGCATTAAGATTTATGAATTTAGGTTTAGTACTAGTAGTTAAACTCGGTTCGCTTGGTTCACTTTCTAGCGTTGTTTCTACACACAATTGCTCCACGGAATCCCTCCGCAAGGTCTCGTGTTTGCTACTTATGTAAAGAGTCAAGAAACGATTACTTATCTCCTAACTTTCACTAGCTTTAGATCAAATTAACAAATCAATTTAGTTGGCCACCTAAACAATCTATCAATCAATCATGAATGTCTTTAAGATCATTCCTATTAGTAAAAACAAACGATAATCATGTGAAAAAACTCAAGATAGAATTGAAACAAAAACTTAAATCATATTAAGAACTAGGAATTCATCCTCAATCAATAAAATTAGCTACTCATGTTAAAGAGTTCACACAAATAATAATAATTAAAAGAAGAATTTTCAAGTTCACACAAGTAATTAAAAAGAAAAATCTTAGAAAAGCAAGCAAAAACACAAGTGTTGTGTGTGTAGAGAGGTGTGTAGAAGTTGTAGAAAACTTCTCTATTTATAGGCTTCAATATTCTCCAAATCTTCTAAGGAGTAGAATCCTTTTCCTTTTGTAATTCAATTTCCAAATCCAAGCTTTTCTCAACTCTTCCACCTTCTCTTTCCAAATTTGAGTCCAATTCTCCATCCAATTCCTAGCCCAAGTCTTCACACCCATGAGAGAAGTCCATAGAAAATTGTAATTTTTTGGCTCATGGGAAAATCGGGATTGTGGCCGGAATCCGACCGGAATAGTCGCCGCCGGCCACCTGAAAAAGTTCACCGTCAAGGGAATATTCGACGGAATATTCCGTCAGTCCACCGTTAGAGATAACGGACAAAAGTCAAACCGTTAGTCAACGATCCAACTCAGGTCAACTGCCGAGTAAAAACGAGTCAATGATCCAGCTCAGTCCAGACCAGGCCACTGCAATTTTGCACTTGCCTTGCAGTTCACAGCCAAGATGGCTGTGCATTCTGTTCTCCTTTGAACCCCTTCACCACCATTTGCAACTGACTTCACTTTGCATCTTGATTCAACTCCGCTCAACATACAAGCCATCTCTTCACATATCCTCCATCTGAGCTGTAATTCCTCAGCTTCAGAAGCAACCATCACCAGACAACAAGAGCTGGGCACCATCACCTCCATTGCATCTATAACTGCATCTCCCTGAAACTCTGACAGCAACACAACACTCCTGTCAATTCTCGCCAACCCCTAAAGCTCCATGTACTCAGCCATATTATCTCAGGCCTGGCCTTTGTAACAAAACCAGCTGCAGCTGCAAGACTCCATCTCCCTGCCACCACACACTTTGCCAATTCTTGCAACAACTCCAGCCTTCATTTCACCACCACATCATTGCTCCTGAAACTCCTTCTGACATCACTGCCAAGCCAACACTGAACCATCCTCATACCAGCAATCACTTTGCTGCTCCTCATACATACTCATTCTAGCTCAGGCCACAGCTTCTTCTCATCTTTGTAACTCCAGGCCATAATCACCTCACAACCAGCTGCAACCTTGCTTCTAACCCTATCTCAGAATCGCACTGGCTCATCACCATCTCACAGTGCCTTAGCATTATCAATTCCACCTGTTATTTCCTCATCTTGAGCTCAAATCAGTGCCAATAATTACTCCTTCTGCTTCACTTCCATTGTAGCCCTGTAAATCATTCCTAATCCAATTGACTGCATTTCTCAGAACAAGCCCATCCTTCAACTTCTGTTACAGATTCAGCCTCAACATCACTGCCAAATCGAACCCATCTTCTTCAATTTCATCTGTTGTGCTTTCAACCCAAAACAAGTTCAAACCCTAACATACATCTAACCCATCGTTACTCAGCAGCATATCTTGATTCCTCTCTTCAAATCGACCCATAATCCCATCTCCTGAGTCTTGAAATTCATCCTCATTTCTTCACAGAACCCATCTCTGTCAGCAGCTTACTCTCGATCTCTTCATCTTGACAATCAACAGCGCCCGATCTCACATCTCAGTTTAAATTGCACCAACAGCTGCTACTGAACTTCCCCAGTTTAACGTTCATCCTCAATTCGAACGGAAACAGATCCCATTCTTCCCTGAGCCATCTCCATCTCAGTTCTTCATCTGTTGTAAAGCAGATACAAACCCATCTTCCTCATCGATTTATCTGACCAACAGCAGCATCGATTCTCAGCTCGACCTCATACCCATCTCATTTGATCTCTAATCGATCCACCAACATCATCGATCTCGGCCTTTCTTCTCTCGGTCTAAAGGTTGCGCCTCTTTCTGTGTCTTGATTTCAGGCACAAAAAATGATTGAGAAATAATTCTCAATTTAGGGCTCAGGTTATAGTTACACGGATCCGGGTCGGGTCAGATGGATCAAGCTTAGGTTAGGATGTGGGCTTGGGTATGGGTGTGGGTCTATGGGTTTGGGTTTATACATCCATTTTACCAGCTGATAATAGCACTACATTTCTGGATAAGGGCTACCCAGTTTGGTAGCCCCTTAACTTGAACTGTCCTTTCTCTAGTGCTCCTCCAAGAGAGTAGCCCTTAACCTTGGCTGGTCTGTGTTTAACACTCCTCAAATTGGGTTGCCCCTTAACCCCAACTGGGCTCCATATATCAATCGCCTGTAAAATGACCTTTTTGCCCTTTTTGCTCAAATTGGGTGATTTCTTCTTCTTTTCCTCCGTGCGACTCCATAGTAGCTATAAAACTCAAAACAAGCGTAAAATACATAATTTACAAGAAAAATAGCAAAGAAAGCATAAACTACTAGATAGTAAATTAGGTGTATTCTACACCTATCAAATTCCCCCACACTTAGACTTTGCTAGTCCTCGAGCAAATCAAATTAAAAACTCACAACTTCAAAGCGTTCAAGCGTCCCAAGTATCCGAAAAGCTATGAGGACATAGAGTTTATGCATGCTAGTAATAAGAAGTTAGAAATACTAAAGAACATATTCTCATTCTTAAATGTTGAGTGAGAAATAACCACACCATAATGAGAGAATGCGTGTTTGAGAAACGATCAATAAGCATTTCGCCTCGACTTCTGCCTCACCAAAAAGGATTTTATGATAATTGCACTCAAAAGACTGCTTTTTTATGGTTCTCACATGTGTGCAGTAGGAATGAAGAGAGAATTCTGCGACACGTTGAATGGTGGGGAAGGACAACTTCCGAAATATTTTTAAAAACCCACATCTTTTAATATTTTGAAAAACCATTTTTCTGACGATCTCTAAGAAAGGAAATCAACCATTATTATCGAGGATGAGATTACTTACTCAACTTCACATCCGATCGCCAATTATGATAACACCACTCTCACGGCATCCAATAGAAACGTCTTCCGCTCCTCGTCTTTAGCTTCTTAGTCTTCGTCTTTGGTTTCAACTATTGATGATAAACTCTCGAATTTCATAAATCCTTAACAATTTGTAACTCTTTACCTTGAAATCCTTGTCGCTTGAAACTTCCTTATATATTTTCCTTCCCCACGGCTCATTCAAAACAAATATTTCTCTTGTTTTTCTCTCTCTTTTTTTTTTTTTTTTTTTTTTTTTTTTTTTTTTTTTTTTTTTTGAAATTAAGAGAAATTAAATACAAAATAAACCATGGCCATGGGAGAAGTATTTTACCGCTTGATTCTTCACAACTTGTATCGTCTTGAAATCATAAACTTCAAAAATTCTCACCTTTTAATTTTCTTCGCTTTTATGAATAAGTCTTCATACTTGGATATAAAATTACCTCATTGTATTGTAAGTCTTCAACATATATGTAAAAATCCGCTCTTTTGTATGTTGCTTTACTTGAATTTGAAATTTGCTCTTTTTCTCGTTCCGTTGCTTGTAAACCTTAAACTTTTCCAACTTTCCTTGTAGATTTTGATGTCGCTCCTTGTTGATGATGAATGTGTTTCTATGGATCCGTTGTTGTCGAGAGAGAGAATGGTGCTAACTGCAAATCGAACTACAAGAAGGAAGCTTTCATCTATAGACGTCACCCTCATGATTGACAAAATTAGCACTCAAGAGATCAAAGAGTAGTGCTTCTATTGGTGGGAGGTTTGGTAGCTCACCATTCTACCCTAATTAACGTACGGTGACACACACTCAAAAGAAGCTCTTTAGTAGATGGAAAATTTCTGGTGGTGCCTCTCATGATATGAATACGGGTAGTCTCCACTAATGATTGATCAGCAACTCTAATAACGCCTTTCTCCCTGCACCAAATTCGCATCACAAAGATGATTAAATCCATTATTTAACACTCTAACAAACAAGAAATCCGAATGTAGTTCTCTAACATTTCCAAATTCAATTATGTCGGTCAAAATCTCTATGTAAACATACCTAGAAGTATGCTAGTGACTCTAAAATATTTAAAAGTTGGAGTTTTTATGTAAAACTTTTTTTTTTTTTTTAAATTTTTAATTTTTTTGTAATTTTCGTTTTAAAAAAAAATGCTTAACCACTCCCCCACACTTAAACCTTACATTGTCCTCAATGTAATTGAATCCTCCTATTAAAGTCAAGGTGGGAAATTTTAACATGATAAGGAACAAGAAAAAGAAATAACAAAAAGCAAAAGGATAAGAAATACAAAACCGATGGGTTGCCTCCCATTAAGCGCTTGTTTTAAAGTCGACGACCCGACTTAGCTCTTGCTGCACATTACTCCTCCAGAGGGAGTGCATCTCGAAGTCCAATCACGTCCACATGCTCCGTTGGAAAGTTTTCATAATATGGCTTTAACCTATGGCCGTTGACTTTCAATTGTTGTCCTGTTTTATCGCTAACAATATCAACTGCACCATGAGCATAAACATTAGTAACAACAAATGGTCCCACCCAACGGGACTTAAGCTTTCCCGGAAATAAACGTAAACGAGTATTAAATAAAATAACTTTTTGCCCCACAACAAAACTTTTCCGCGAAATCATCTTTTCATGAAAAAGCTTAGTCTTTTCCTTGTAAATCCGGGCACTCTCGTAAGCATCATTACGTATCTCCTCTAGCTCATGTAATTGTAACTTCCTTTGTTTCCCCGCTTCATCATACTCCATGTTGAATTTCTTTATCGCCCAATAAGCCTTATGTTCAAGTTCAATAGGGAAGATGACAAGCCTTACCATAAACCAACCTATATGGAGACATACCAATCGGTGTCTTATACGCCGTTCTATACGCCCAAAGTGCATCATTGAGCTTAAAGCTCCAATCTTTCCTCGTGGTATTCACCGTTTTTTCAAGAATGGACTTGATCTCACGATTTGAAATTTCCGCTTGTCCACTAGTTTGTGGATGATAAGGCGTACCAATTTTGTGTGTTATGTTGTACTTCTTGAGGAGAGCGTGGAAAGCCTTCTTGAAATGTGAGCCTCCATCGCTTATCACCACTCTTGGTGTTCCATGCCTATTGAAAATGTTTTCCCTTACAAAATCACAAACAACTTGAGAGTCATTAGTCTTGGTGGCTCTAGCTTCCACCCATTTGAAACATAATCAACGGCAAGAAGTATATAAAAATTCCCATTCGAATTGACAAAAGGGCCCATAAAATCAATACCCCACACATCAAAAATCTCAACGGCGAGAATTGGTGTGAGTGGCATTTGATTTCGAGCACCTAGATTGCCCGTTCGTTGACATCTATCACACGATTTACAAAAACATATGAATCTTCAAACAAGGTGGGCCAATAAAATCCACTCTCGAGAACTTTGAGAGCGGTGCGTTTCGAACCAAAGTGGCCACCACATGCAAAAGTGTGGCAAAAGGAGAGAATGGATTGAAATTCGGAATTAGGCACGCACCTTCGCATTATTTGATCAACGCCATATTTCCATAAGTATGGTTCATCCCACACATATTGCTTAGAGACCTTCTTAAGTTTCATCTTTTGGAAGTTGGACATTGTACTAGGTACTTTCCTTGTCACCAAGTAATTCACTATATCCGCATACCAAGGTGTTGATTCTTCCATGGAGAAAAGTTGTTCATCCGGAAAGCGGTCATGTAATGGAAGTTCCTCTTGAGACATAACAAGCCTACTAAGATGATCCGCAACGGTATTCTCCACACCCCTCTTATCACGAATTTCTATGTCGAACTCTTGTAACAATAAGATCCACCGAATTAATCTTGGCTTAGCTTCTTTCTTCTTTATTAAGTGTCTTAGTGCGGCATGATCGGAATACACAATAACCTTTGTACCCACCAAGTATGATCGAAATTTTTCCAACGCAAAAACTATAGCCAATAACTCCTTTTCCGTGGTAGAATAATTGATTTGTGCATCATTAAGGGTCCTAGATGCATAATAGATAACATGGGACAACTTGTCCACCCTTTGACCCAAAACGGCTCCAACCGCATAATCACTAGCATCACACATTAATTCAAATGGAAGATTCCAATCCGGTGATTTGATAATCGGCGCACTTGTCAACATATCCTTTAATTTATCAAAAGCATCTTTGCATTCCTTGTTGAAGTCGAAAGGTACCTCCTTTTGTAATAACTTGCACATCGGCATGGAGATTTTGGAGAAATCCTTGATAAACCGCCTATAGAAACTGCATGGCCAAGAAAAGAACGGATTTCCCTCACCGAAGTGGGATATTGTAAGTTTCTTATTAAATCTATCTTTGACTTGTCCACTTCGAGCCCTCGAGAGGACACAATGTGACCAAGTACTATGCCGTGGTTTACCATAAAGTGACATTTCTCCCAATTAAGGACAAGGTTTGTGTCTATGCATCGTTTAAGAATTAGTTCAAGGTTATTTAAACAACCATCAAAAGAATTGCCATAAACACTAAAGTCATCCATAAATACCTCGATGATGCGCTCCACATAATCCGAGAATATACTCACCATGCATCTTTGAAAAGTAGCCGGCGCATTGCAAAGGCCGAACGGCATCCGTCTATATGCAAACGTTCCAAACGGACAAGTGAAAGTGGTCTTTTCTTGGTCCTCCGGTGCAATAACAATTTGGTTGTATCCCGAATAACCATCCAAGAAGCAATAATAAGAGTGCCCCGCTAACCGCTCCAACATTTGATCAATGAAAGGTAAAGGAAAGTGATCCTTTCGGGTTGCGGAATTAAGCTTTCTATAATCAATGCACACTCTCCAACCGGTTTGAACTCTTGTAGGAACAAGTTCATCATCTTGATTGCGAACAACCGTAACTCCGGATTTCTTTGGTACCACTTGAACCGGACTTACCCACTTGCTATCGGAAATTGGGTAGATTACCCCCACACTTAGCAATTTGAGTATCTCTTTTTCACAACCTCCATCATGGGAGGATTTAGCCGACGTTGAGCATCACGTCCGGCTTTACGTTTCTCTTCCATTAGAATCCTATGCATGCACATGGATGGACTAATGCCTTTGATGTCCATAATTGTCCACCCAATAGCCGTTTTGTGCTCTTTCAAGACTCTAAGCAAACGGTCTTCTTGTACCGGTGTGAGGTTCTTAGAAATAATCATAGGAAGCTCATCTCCATCTCCCAAGAAAGCATACTTCAAATGGTCCGGAAGTGGCTTCAATTCTAGTTTGGGCGCCTTCACAATAGATGGTACAAGTATTTCATCATTCACGGGTAAAGATATATATGAAACATCACCCTTTTTAGCTTCTTGCAATGTCGCCAAAGCACCACACATCTCCACCAATTCCTTGGAGATTTCAACATCCAAGTTAGACAAGCCATGGACGTCCAATTCAATGCTCTTTTGCAACACCACATCAAGTTCATCCTCTCGGTTCAATTCCACCATTTGTTGCGCTAATGAATCAACCACATCAATGGAGTAAACGGAATGCACATCACTTGGGTAGCGCATGGCTTCAAATATATTAAAGTGTATTATCTCCTTGTCGAATTCCATAGTGAGTGTACCCTTATCAACATCAATCTTCGTCTTTGCGGTTTTCATGAACGGCCTCCCAAGAAGTAAAGAAGTAGATGATCGGTTCTCATTGTTGTCCATATCCACCACAAAGAAATCCACCGGAAAAATAAGCTCATTTACTTGCACTAGCACGTCTTCTATAAGCCCCTTAGGATATATGTTAGACTTGTTTGCCAATTGGATAATAACTCTCGTCTCTTTCAAAGGTCCAAGATTCAAGGAGTCATATATTTCGGCCGACATCACACTAATGGAAGCTCCCAAATCAAGTAAAGCATGTTCAAACCTTTGTTTACCAATAGTAATTGGCACCGTGAAACCACCGGGATCCGTGCACTTTGTAGGCATCTTCTTCAATAGCATAGCCTACGCACTCTCGCCAACTTTAGTAATTTCATTATCAAGCAACCTATCCTTCTTGATGCATAATTCCTTCATGAACTTGGCATACCTTGGAATTGTCTTGATAGCCTCAATGAATGGGATGTTGATTTCAATCTTCTTGAAGATATCCATAAGTGCCTTGTCTTGAGCTTCTTTCTTGGATTTAGCAAAACGACTAGGAAAAGGAGGTGGAGTAGTGAAAGTAGAAACCGGTTCCTTGGATTGATCGGTTGGTGTGGAGTTCTCCTTTGGTGCGGTTTCCTCCTTATTATTGACTACCTCTTCACTAACTTCCTCATGATGACTTGGACCCTCCACTTGTCTTCCACTTCTTAAAGTAACCGCATTAACATTCTCTCTTGGATTCACAAATGGTTGTGAAGGAAGTTTTGTGGATGCTTGAGATTTCAATAAATTCACATCGGTCGCCAATTGTCCCATTTGAGTTTGTAAGTCCTTGATGGCCGAATCGGTCTTTTGTTGGTTTTGTTGGCTTTGTTGGAACATAGAAGTAAGACCTTGCATACCTTGCATTAACACATTGAGCTTGTCATCATTCAAAGAATCACGCTCCTTGACTTGTTGTGGTTGAAATTGTTGTTGAGGTTGGAAACGTGATTGTTGGAAACCACCTTGTTGCTCATACGGATTGGAAACCACCGCTTGCTTGTTTGCATAACTAAAGTTGGGATGATCCTTCCACCCGGGATTATAGGTATTGGAGTATGGATCGTACCTTGGCCTTTGATTTGGATATAAAGCATTCACTTGTTCGGTCTCACCATCCGGAATAATTACCATGGCCATCCTTTGCATCATAATCTCCATGTTACTTATTCTTTGATCAAGATGTGATGAAGAATCACTAACTTCATGCACTCGCCTAACCATTGGTTCATCCCTTGTGTAGAATTGTTGCGAGTTTGCCGCCATACTTTCAATCAACTCTCTAGCTTCGGTCAAAGTCTTGTTCATTAAAGCACCACCACCCGCGGCGTCAAGAAGAGACCTATCACTTGAGTGGAGAGCTTCATAGAAGTATTGGAGTATCATAACGTCACTAAATTGATGGTGTGGACAACTTGCCACCAACCTCTTGTATCGCTCCCAACATTCATACAATGATTCTCCCACTTGTTGTTTCAATCCACAAATCTCCTTGCGAATTTGAGTAGCTTTGGATGCGGGAAAATATCTCTCGAGGAAAAGTTTCTTCATCCCATTCCATGTTGTGATACTTAGGAAGGCAAATAATATAACCATTCCTTAGCATTGCCCGCCAAAGAAAACGGGAAAGCTTTCAACAATGCTCCATCCGCATTAGTCTCCGGTGGAAGCATGGCCATAACTATGGCATAGAAGTCCATAAGATGTTTGTTTGGGTCCTCATTCACCATGCCATGGAACTTTGGTAACTCTCTAATCAACCCCGGCTTGATCTAGAAGGTTGAGTTAGTTTGGATACACCATTGTTGTGTGTCAAGCTTGTGAGAAGCTAGGTCCTTTAGTGTACGATCAGCCATTGTGTTTTCCTCTTTGTCCGAATCACTTGATGAAGAAGGAGAAAGTGGAGTGTTAATCGCACGAATGAAATCCTTTAGTTGAGTCCGGATCGAAGACGTATTGGACTCGGTCTACCCCCTTTTAGCATTCACCAAAGGTATAACGCTCGAAACAAGATTCTCACAAACTAAGTTAGATACGGTAAAGAATCTAACAAAGCAAGAAAAAGCAAAAAAAAAATAAAAACAACTAAAAATCGCCCGTTGCTCCCCAAGCAACGGCGCCAAAAATTTGATGCGTGTCGTAACCACAACAAATTAATTAATACTTTACTACCTAATTAACAAGTAATATAGGGTAGTCAAGGTCGATCCCACGAGGAGCACGAGATTCTAGTTGTAAAAATTGTCACGAAAGGGGGTGTAAAAAGCAAAAAGAAAATAAACAAAGCAATTAAAAGATGAAGTTGAAAGCAATAAGAGAGACGAGATCAAGGAATCCTTCTTCGTTACGAAACAATGATTAAAGTTATGTTCTCTTCTACTTGTTATTAGTCTGATTATCACCAACCGTAGGATAGCAGGTCCGCTTAGCTAGCCCCAAAATCCCTAATTTCACCGAGTAACGTAAGTCCGCTTAGTTATCGATTCTATTCAAAAGAACCACCTTGAGGTTCGCTTACAAGATGTAATTCCCAGAATGCATTAAGATTTATGAATTTAGGTTTAGTACTAGTAGTTAAACTCGGTTCGCTTGGTTCACTTTCTAGCGTTGTTTCTACACACAATTGCTCCACGGAATCCCTCCGCAAGGTCTCGTGTTTGCTACTTATGTAAAGAGTCAAGAAACGATTACTTATCTCCTAACTTTCACTAGCTTTAGATCAAATTAACAAATCAATTTAGTTGGCCACCTAAACAATCTATCAATCAATCATGAATGTCTTTAAGATCATTCCTATTAGTAAAAACAAACGATAATCATGTGAAAAAACTCAAGATAGAATTGAAACAAAAACTTAAATCATATTAAGAACTAGGAATTCATCCTCAATCAATAAAATTAGCTACTCATGTTAAAGAGTTCACACAAATAATAATAATTAAAAGAAGAATTTTCAAATTCACACAAGTAATTAAAAAGAAAAATCTTAGAAAAGCAAGCAAAAACACAAGTGTTGTGTGTGTAGAGAGGTGTGTAGAAGTTGTAGAAAACTTCTCTATTTATAGGCTTCAATATTCTCCAAATCTTCTAAGGAGTAGAATCCTTTTCCTTTTGTAATTCAATTTCCAAATCCAAGCTTTTCTCAACTCTTCCACCTTCTCTTTCCAAATTTGAGTCCAATTCTCCATCCAATTCCTAGCCCAAGTCTTCACACCCATGAGAGAAGTCCATAGAAAATTCTGGAATTTTTTGGCTCGCATGGGAAAATCGGGATTGTGGCGGAATCCGGCCAGGAATAGTCGCCGCCAGCCACCGAAAAAGTTCACCGTCAAGGGAATATTCGACGGAATATTCCGTCAGTCCACCGTTAGAGATAACGGACAAAAGTCAAACCGTTAGTCAACGATCCAACTCAGGTCAACTGCGAGTAAAAAACGAGTCAATGATCCGGCTCGGTCAGGACCCGGAGCATGTTTTGCAATTTTGCACTTGCCTTGAAGTTCACGGCCAAGATGGGTGTGCATTCTGTTCTCCTTTGAATCCCTTCACCACCATTTGCAACAGCTTCACTGCATCTTCAGTTCAACCTGCTCAACATACAAGCCATCTCTTCACATATCCTCCATCTGAGCTGTAATTCCTCAGCTTCAGAAGCAACCATCACCAGACAACAAGAGTGGGCACCATCACCTCCATTGCATCTATAAGCGCATCTCCCTGAAACTCGACAAAGAACACAACACTCTGTCAATTCTCGCCAACCCCTAAAGCTCCATGTACTCAGCCATATTATCTCAGGCCTGGCCTTTGTAACAAAACCAGCTGCAGCTGCAAGACTCCATCTCCCTGCCACCACACACTTTGCCATTACTTGCAACAACTCCAGCCTTCATTTCACCACCACATCATTGCTCCTGAAACTCCTTCTGACATCACTGCCAAGCCAACACTGAACCATCCTCATACCAGCAATCACTTTGCTGCTCCTCATACATACTCATTCTAGCTCAGGCCACAGCTTCTTCTCATCTTTGTAACTCCAGGCCATAATCACCTCACAACCAGCTGCAACCTTGCTTCTAACCCTATCTGTAACTGCACCTGGCTCATCACCATCTCACAGTGCCTTAGCATTATCAATTCCACCTGTTATTTCCTCATCTTGAGCTCAAATCAGTGCCAATAATTACTCCTTCTGCTTCACTTCCATTGTAGCCCTGTAAATCATTCCTAATCCAATTGACTGCATTTCTCAGAACAAGCCCATCCTTCAACTTCTGTTACAGATTCAGCCTCAACATCACTGCCAAATCGAACCCATCTTCTTCAATTTCATCTGTTGTGCTTTCAACCCAAAACAAGTTCAAACCCTAACATACATCTAACCCATCGTTACTCAGCAGCATATCTTGATTCCTCTCTTCAAATCGACCCATAATCCCATCTCCTGAGTCTTGAAATTCATCATCATTTCTTCATGGAACCCATCTCTGTCAGCAGCTTACTCTCGATCTCTTCATCTTGACAATCAACAGCGCCCGATCTCACATCTCAGTTTAAATTGCACCAACAGCTGCTACTGAACTTCCCCAGTTTAACGTTCATCCTCAATTCGAACGGAAACAGATCCCATTCTTCCCGAGCCATCTCCATCTCGAGTTCTTCATCATTGTAAGCGAGATACAAACCCATCTTCCTCATCGATTTATCTGACCAACAGCAGCATCGATTCTCAGCTCTCATACCCATCTCATTTGATCTCTAATCGATCCACCAGCATCATCGATCTCGGCCTTTCTTCTCTCGGTCTAAAGGTTGCGCCTCTTTCTGTGTCTTGATTTCAGGCACAAAAAATGATTGAGAAATAATTCTCAATTTAGGGCTCGGGTTATAGTTACACGGATCGGGTCGGGTCAGATGGATCAAGCTTAGGTTAGGACGTGGGCTTGGGTATGGGTGTGGGTCTATGGGTTTGGGTTTATACATCCATTTTACCAGTGATAATAGCACTACATTTTACGGATAAGGGCTACCCAGTTTGGTAGCCCCTTAACTTGAATGTCCTTTCTCTAGTGCTCCTCCAAGAGAGTAGCCCTTAACCTTGGCTGGTCCGTGTTTAACACTCCTCAAATTGGGTTGCCCCTTAACCCCAACTGGGCTCCATATATCAATCGCCTGTAAAATGACCTTTTTGCCCTTTTTGCTCAAATTGGGTGATTTATTCTTCTTTTCCTCCGTGCGACTCCATAGTAGCTATAAAACTCAAAACAAGCGTAAAATACATAATTTACAAGAAAAATAGCAAAGAAAGCATAAACTACTAGATAGTAAATTAGGTGTATTCTACACCTATCAGTAGTTGAGACCTAACTAATATCACACTGATCAAGGCACAGTCGCATTCCTTACGCCTCTAGAACCACGCCAAATTATGCGCACTTGATTCCCTTAGCTAATCTCACCCACAACTAAGAGTAACTACGACCCAAAGTAGAAGACTTGATAAACAAATCTGTCTCACACAGAAAAGTCTATTGAATAGATAAATCTGTCTCCTACAGAAATACCAATGAGTTTTATTCCGTCTTTTGATAAATCAAGGTGAACAGGAACTAATTGATATACCGAACTTATATTCCCGAATAACAACCTAGAAATATCAATCACCTCACAATAATCTTAACTGTATGGTAGCGGAAAAAGCTATTGTAGAATCACAAACGATGAGGCGAAGATGTTTGTGATTACTTTTTATCTTACCTATCGGAGATTAAATCTCGAGCAAATCTTAGAGAAGATAGTACTCAATACGATAGAACAAAGTAAGATCAGAACACGCAACTACAGAGAAAATAGTTGGGTGCTTCACAATCCCAATGAAGTCTTTAAGTCGTTAACCTATAAAGGTTTTAGGAAAAAAACCCAGGTTAAAGGAGAATCGACTCTAGTCGCAACTAGTATCACACAGAAGGTGTGGGGATTAGGTTTCCCAGTTGCTAGAGTTCTCCCTTATATAGTCTTCAAATCAGGGTTTGCAATGTTACCTTGGTAACAAAGCATTCAATATTCACCGTTAGATGAAAACCTGATTAGACTCAAGCTAATATCTTTCAACCGTAAGATCGAACTTATCTTGTTACACATAAATGAAAAGTGACTTCATTTAGATATGGGTAACCGTACCTAAACGTGTACACTTTGTTGGCTCCACAATAGTTAACCGAATTTAGCCATATGAACACTTTCATATCAACCTTGTTCATCTTAACACAACTAGTTCAAATGACTCAAATGAAACTAGTTATAAAGCTTTTCAATTGTTTATATTCTCATAGAAGTATACAAGACACAATTGAAGCAAAATCGATTTGATTCACTCGAATCAATTTATGAACATTATAGCCACGGTTTGCAAAAGATTGCATTCCTTATTTTATAAATGTATTTGTTGATGAACAAATCGATTTTAGAACTTAACCCACTCAGGTATGCAAACGTGTACGCATACCTAAGTAGCCGAACTTAGTGCAGGTTCGCCCAAGTATGCAAACATTGTACGCATACCTAGAATTTCGGGGTCAGTGCATTCGCTTTGTATACAAACGTGTAAGCATACTATCGTTCACGACCAACAACAGTTGAATCAGTACACATACGGGTATGCATACTATGGTTCCCAGACTTCAATTGTTTAACCAGTACGCATACGGGTATGCATACTAAGTTCCCGGACTTGGAATATATCTACAACAGTTAGCATACAAGTACGCATACTGTGCTATATCTAATCATTGGTTAATTATTCTAAACTCCCATTTCGGTCATTGAAACATTCTTATAAGACGACAATAGCTGTCTCACACAAACAATTAGCTTCAACGCAATTTTCAAGTGATCAAATGATCAATATGAAACATTCCGAGTCTACACCAAATGATTGTCTCACACAAATCATATAAGATGTTACTAGGCGATTTTCACATGATCATCTTTTGACTTTCTCAAGAATATAAGATGATTTTGGTTAAAGCGAAAGCTTACCAACACATATTTGGAGAAATATATAAGTGAGTTAAACTCAGCTCGAAATATCAAATGTGTATAATTGAAATCTATATAGCTATACGACTTTTTGTCTCAAATAGGAGATAGAGTAGAAATAGAATTTTGAGTGATAGATGAGTTCAAGTCTCCACATACCTTTTGTTGATGAAGTTCCACAAGCTCCCCTTAGTAGTTCTTCGTCTTCAATCGATGAACGCCTTGAAGTCTAAAGCTCAACTACACATTCTATCCTAATCCGAGACTTAGCTATAAGTAGACTAGAAATCAAGACTTATAGTTTTGGCAAACTAAACTTGACAAACAAGCTTGAAATAGCAACGCTTGCGAGTTCGACCGAGCAGTGCTCTTAAAATATCCCCCCTTGTCAATTTTAGTGACAAAACTATCAATACATATGGATTACAAAATAAATAAACTTTGTAGCTTCTCATCCAAATGCTTGATTTCCATGGTTCTTCAACAGTACTTGAAATCTTCGTCACATCCAAGTACTCCAGTGATTCTGAATGTGTTCAACTCAGTATCATAGTTGTTGAAGATCCGTAGCTATAATTATATATAAAAACAAGTTTTTTTTTTCGTATTGTTATACAGTGTCATAGTATTATTACACAGCATCAAAGTCCAATTGTATCACAACTTTGACGACAATACTATAGTGATATGTATCACTCCCTGTTAGAGCACTGCTCGGTCGAACTCGCAAGCGTTGCTATCTCAAGTTTGTTTGTCAAGTTTAGTTGCCAAAACTATAAGTCATGATTTCTAGTCTACTTATAGCTAAGTCTCGGACTAGGATAGTAAGTGTAGTTTAGCTCTAGACTCCACGACGTTCATCATGCAAAGACGGAGAACTACTCAATGAACTGGTGGAACTTTATCGACAAAAAGGTATATGGAGACTTGAACTTATATATCACTCAAAAGTCTATCTACTCTATCTCCTATCTTGAGACAAAATTCGTAGTGCTATATAGACTTCGATTATACACATTTGCTATTTCGAGCCGAGTTTAGCTCGCTTATCTATTTCTCGAAATATGTGTTGGTAAGCATTCGCTTTGGCCAAGTTCATCTTTACTCGTGACGAAAGTCATGTTGATTATTTCAATAACTTGAAAATCACTTTGATGAAAAATAGTTTGTGAATAACAACTATATAACATCCTCTAAGAAAGTTTCAATGATTGAAATGAGAGTTTAGAATATATAACCATGTTTGGATATAAACATTGTATGTGAATTCACACTTGTGTAAGTCCAAAATCCTTGAACCAAAGTATGCGTACTTTACTGGTTTAGGATGACCGGAGATAAGTACGCGTACCTGTACAGTACTGTCGGAAGTTCACATCCCGTGAATTTGTGCTGGAGTTTGTGAACTGAAAACAAGCTCAGTCCGGGTACTTTAGTATGCGTACAGGTATGCATACTTAAGTGGATTATTTTCAAAAAATAATTTATTCGTGAACTAAGACATTTATAAATTAAGGAATGCAATCTTTGCAAACCGTGGCTATTATGTTCATGAATCGATTCGAGTGAATCAAAACTATTTTTACTTCGATTGTTTCTTGTATACTTCTATGAGATTTAAGCAATTGAACAACTCTCTAACTAGTTCTTTTGAGTCATTTGAACTAGTTATGGTGAAGATGAATAAGGTTGATATGAAAGTGCTCATATGGCTAACCATTGGTTAACTATTGTTGAACCAACTAAGTGTACACGTTTTGGTACGGTTACTCAAACCTAAATGAAGTTACATTTTATGTGTGTATAACAAGTTAAGTTCGATCTAACGGTTGAAAGATATTAGCTTGAATCTAATCAGGTTTTCATCTAACGATGAATATTGAATGCTTTGTTACCAAGGTAACTTAGATTGCAAACCCTGATTTGGAGACTATATAAAGGATAAATCTAGCAACTGGGAAACATAATCCCCACACCTCATGTGTGATACTAGTTGTATAAGCTAGAGTCGATTCTCCTTTAACCTTAGGTTTCCATCAAGACCTTGTAGGTTAACAACTTAAAGACTTCATTGGGATTGTGAAGCCAGACCCAACTATTTTCTCTGTAGTTGCGTGATCTAATCTTGTTGTTTCTATCGTATTTGAGTAGAATCTTAAGATTGGCTTAAGATTAATTTCTCTGATAGGAAAGATATAAAAGCAATCACAAACATCTTCGTCTCATCGTTTGTGATTCCATAATATCTTGTTTCGCTAGTCGATTAAGATTATTGTGACATGATTGATATTTCTAGGCTGTTCTTCGGGAATATAAGTCTGGTATATCAAGTGGTTCATGTTACTTTGATTTATCAAAAGACGGAAAAAAACTCGCAGGTATTTCTGTGGGAGACAGATCTATCTATTCTTGTAGACTTTTCTGTGTGAGACAGATTTGTTGATTAAAGTCTTCGACTTTGGGTCGTAGCAACTCTTAGTTGTGGGTGAGATCAGCTAAGGGAATCAAGTGCGTAGTATCCTCTTTGGGATCAGAGACGTAAGGAGCGCAACTGTACCTTGGATCGGTGTGAGATTGATTGGGGTTCAACTAAAGTCCAGACCGAAGTTAGTTTGTAGTAATCTAGTGTTTGTAGCGTATTAATACAGTTTGTGTTCAATCTGGACGAGGTCCCGGGGTTTTTCTGCATTTGTGGTTTCCTCGTTAACAAAACTTCTGGTGTCTGTTCTGTTTCTTTTCCGTATTATATTTTGTTATATAATTGAAATATCACAGGTTTTGCGTTGAATCGATCAATTGGTAAATCCAACCTTTGGTTGTTGATTGAAATTGATTGATCCTTGAACATTGGCTTTTGGTACCATTTAAGTTTATTTCTCTTATATTCAATCGGGCTCGCAAATTATTATTTGTTTGATTGCGGATTGAATTGAAAGATTGAGATATAACTCTTTGATATACTTTTACTAAGATTGAGTCTGACTGTCTAATTGATTTTCTTGAAAGTATATTGGAGTTAGTCCATACAGATTGCTAAACAAAATATTGGGTGAGGTTGTTGTACCCCCATTTTTTCAATTGGTATCAGAGCAGGCAAACACGGTTAAAGATCTCTTAAGTATGTGTCTGTGGCAATATGACTCTATGGACGACTGTAATATCTCTGATAAATGCGTCACCGGAAACAAAAGTTCTGTTTCGACGATATTTATTAAAGAGAAAGATTCGTCAATCTCAAAAAATAGACGAACCTAATGTTCTAACGAGACAGACAGACACTGACATGTGTTGCCCCGATTACCCTTCAAAAGAGTTTATCTTTGTTGACGAAAGGGAAGTACCTGAAGAGAGTAAACTAATTCTAAACCTCGTTAGAATCCAAGCTGATAGATTTAATCGGTTGAAAAACAATGTCAATGTTCTTCTTGGTATAATAAGAGACTGTAACTCCAAAGAAAATGCTGAAGTTCAGTATTCACGTATCTTACTCGAGGCAAGCCTCAAAAATGATGTTTTGGAAATTGAACATCGCTTGAGTAAACTCTCAATTCAAGGTTGTTCTGAAAAATCTACTATACCATCATCTACTTCTATCACAACTGAAAGGGTTCCAATTCCAGAAGTAAAACCAAAATCCCTTCCCATTAGAAAAGATGTGCTTATAGCCTCCTCTAATCAAGGATGTTCCACATCACATGGAAGGAAGAAATCTCCAAACGATGTTGTTAAGTCTCTACTGTCTATTCACTCTCGTGATCAGAAAGTATGTCTCTTTTGTGATTCAAAGGGGCATGTTAAGCAAAAGAGAAACTCTAGGTTGAATAACAATTCCATTGTTGGACTTCAACACACCTTAGACTTAATCCTCAAAGGTGTAACTGACATTTGTATGTCTAAACCAATTGGTTTCAGTACTCACCCTGTGTCTTCTACCAGGAAAGTCAGTTCGATGAGTTCCTCAAATGCTCAGAAGCATAACAAACGTCTTAACAAAAATCGTCTAATAAGAGATCATGAATTTTCTTCTGTCAAAAAGGGAGATAATGTTACTTTTGATGTGAACAAAGTATCAGGAGAAGGGAGCAAAAATGATGATATGAGAAATAACCTAAAGGAGATAATTGAAGGTTATAAAGAAATCGTCAACATGCTGCCAACTTCCTCTAGTCAAAATTCTTCTGGTAAGAACTCAAACTATGTCTTTTATTTTGATGACAGTAAGTTTTGTGATAATTTCTCACATCAAAAGGGATTTTTTCCTAGATTCGAAAGGAAAAAGAGACTCAACCGTAAACACATTTTATCTAATGAGCTTAGGGCTCATACTTGTGCTAATTAATCACAAGGCTAGGGTTGAGAACTTACTCATAAAAATCCTGTTGAGTAAGATATGTTAATAATCAGGTATATTGTTGGCAAAATTGCTTTCTGTTTAGTTGAGCTATTTTCTTATCGTCCATAGATAAACTATTATCCGCAGACAACTTTGCTTAAATATTGGTTGTGTCTGATGTTGTTCTTCTTTTGTTTTGTTTTAAAAAAGAAGTTTTCGTTGCAATTAAGTTGCTTGCTACTTTGGTGCTCTAAATTGGTTCTCTCTGAAGATATGAAATTTATTGAGCCAAAAAAAAAAAAAAAAAAAAAAAAATCACGTAGCAAAAATTATGTTATGTCGTAAAATACGACCTTGTGTGTTTTTTATTGTCTTTTGGGTCAAGTTGTGTTCGTACGGGTACTCGTGTTACTATCACGGATCAATTTTGGAAACCCTAAAAGTTACCTTCCCTAAGAAACCATTTAAATACCAAACCCTTGAGTCACGTACACATACTCTAAGTTATTTTGTGGTTTGTCAAGAATGTCTTCCTCTTCATCTTCACGCTCTGGTGGCTTTGCAAGAGGTTTTCTTGATAAAGGTATTGGTTTCGATTCCAAAGGAAGGAAGAAAAGAACCTTAATAGAAGATGATCATCCTAACGCCTCATGTTACTATACCTATACACATCAGGATATTGAGAATGAGGATATGGTTTCTGCTGAAGTGGTTCATGATTTTCTTAAATACTTTGAGGATGCAAAACTGCAACTCGTTGATACTTTGAAGAGTCTTGATGTGTTAAGAACTGAGTTGAAAAAGGTTACTTCTGACCTTGGTCTCATAAAGACACATGTTAAAGAACTTCTCAATGAGGATATCTTCTCTGAAGATACAATGGATGCTGTCAATCACAAGCTCAAAGACCTCAAGGCTCGTGAGGATTCCGAAACGTCTATTTGATTTTAGTTCGTGTTCGGTTTTGGTGGTTTAGGAGTCTGTCTTTGTTTATTAGCTTGTTGATTTTCTTTTGTCTAGGAAACTTCTTATGAGAATTTTATTCTTGTTTTGTTTAAGAAGGATAACTAGGGTTTGGAATAGCCATTATTGTGAGTACACATAGCTATTTCCAACGATTTTTCATCTTGCAATGTTTTTAGATTTATTTGTTTAAATTCTAAAGTTTATTTGGAAGATGATTTTGCAGTATTAATCTTTATGATTTCATATATTGCAACTTGTTATGGGATATGTGTGTTTGTATCCGTGAACTATGAGTGTCCCATACGTGGTCAAAAGTTAAGTCTTTCATATGTCGATATGCAAGTATTGATAAAAGATTGAATGGACTTTTGATAAACAAAAGATAAGCCTATTATGTCATTATGCAAATATTGATGGAAGATATGATGAGCTTTTATTTACAAAGATTAAGTCTATTATGTCATGGTGTAAATTGTGATGAAGAATATAATGAATCTTTGTTTATTCCGCAGTATTGATCTTCCCTGATCCATATTTTTATGTAAATATTGTGTGGCTCCGTAAGTTCTCTTATGTGAGCACTTACGATTGAATTAATCATGGGTCCTTTTGTGGTTAATTTAATTGAGATTCTTTGGATATGTTAGAGCATTTCTTGGTCGAACTCACATGGGTTGCTATCTCAAGCATGTTTGTCAATGTTAGTGATCAAAACTATAAGTCTTGATTTCTAGCCTATTATAGCTAAAGGTCTCGGACTAGGATAGAAAGTGTAGTTGAGCTCAAGACTCCATGGCAATCATCATACAAGACGAAGGACTACTCAAGGAACTGGTGGAACTTCATCGACTAAAAGGTATGTGGATTCTTGAACTTATTTGTCACTCAAAAGTCTATTTACTCTATCTCCTATTCTTGTGACAAAAGTCGTTTTGATATATAGACTTTCATCATATACATTTTCTATTTCGAGCAGAGTTTATCTCACCTATCTATTTCTCGAAATATGTGTTGGTAAGCTTTCTCTTTAGCCAAATTCATCTTTACCTAGTGACGAATGTCATGTTATGTTTCAATCACTTTGAAAATTTCTCTGACGAAAAATGATCTGTGAATAACGGTTATATAACGTCCTCTGAGAATGTTTCAATGATTGAAATGAGAGTTTAGATTACATAACCATTGGTAGGATATAAGCATTGTTGTGGAAACACATATATGTATAAGTCCTTATTCCTTGAACCAAAGTTTGCGAACTTTGTTGATCAAGAGAAACGGAATGTGGCGTGAGCCAAGTCCGCGAACTGGCGGAAGTTCTCGACCCGAGAATTTCTGCTATAGTTTGTGAACTCCTTCCGTGAGCTTAAGTCCGCAAACCCAGTCCGTGAACTTGAGTAGGTTATATCTAAAATCGGTTGTTCTTGAACTCATGTTTATATAAACTAAGGAATGATTTTGCAAACCATGGCTATAAAGTTCATGAACCGATTCGAGTGAATCAAACCGTTTTTGCTTCGATTGTGTCTTGTGTAGTTACATAAGATCTAAGCAATTGAACAACTCTCCAACTAGTTCATTTGAGTCATTTGAACTAGTTATGGTGAATAACAATATGGTTGATATGAAATTGCTCATATGGCTAACCATTTGGTTAACTATTGTTGAACCAACAAATGTCAATGTTTGGGAACGGTTACATAAACCCAAAATTGGACATTTCATTTGTGCGTAACAAGCTAAGGTTTCGATCCAACGGTTGAGAAATATTAGTTTGAATCTAATCAGGTTTTCATTTAACGGTGAATATTGAATGCTTTGTTACCAAGCTAATATTTATTGCAAACCCTGATTTGAAAGACTATATAAGGGAGAACTCTAGCAACTGGGAAACCTCATCCCCACACCTTACGTGTGATACTAGTTGCATAAGATAGAGTCGATTCTCCTTTAACCTTGGGTTTTCTTCTCTAAACCAGGTTAACGACTTAAAGACTTCATTGGGATTGTGAAGCGAGACCGATACTACTTTTCTTGTAATTGTGTGATATGATCTTGCTGTTTCTATCGTACACCGTACAATTGGAATAATTGGCTTGAGATTTGTGATTTCGCAATATCTTTTTTCGCAATATCTTTTTTCGCTGCGTCGATTAAGATTATTGTGAGGTGAATGATAATACTAGGCTGTTCTTCGGGAATATAAGTCCGAGTTATCAATTGGTTCATGTTCGCCTTGATTTATCAAAAGACGGAACAAAAACTCGTAGGTATATTCGTGGGAGACGGATTTATCTATTACCGTAGACTTTTCTGTGTGATACTGATTTGTTTATTAAAGTCTTCGACTTTGGGTCGTAACAACTCTTAAATTGTGGGTGAGATCAGCTAAGGGAATCAAGTACGTAGCATCCTATTTGGGATCGGAGACGTAGGAGCATAAGCGTACCTTGGATAAGTGTGAGATTGATTGGGGTTCAACTGCAGTCCGGACAAGTTAATTTGGAGTAGGCTAGTGTCCGTAGCGGCTTAATACAAGTGTATGTTCAATCTGGACTAGGTCCCGGGTTTTTTCTGCATTTGCGGTTTCCTCGCTAACAAAATTCTGGTGTCTTTGTTATTTCTATTCCGCATTATATTTGTTTATATAATTGAAATATCACAGATTGTGCATTGTTCAATCAATTAGAATATCCGACCTTTTGGTTGTTGATTTAAATTGATTGAGACTTGGATATTGGTTTTTGGTACCATCCAAGTTATCTCTCTAGTATTTGATAAAGACTCGCATATTTCTATTTGCTTGAGTATATATCTGTAGATGGTGGATTTTCGACAAAGGCTAAAATCTTAAACCCATAATTATATATATTCCTGATCCAGCAATCAGACGAGTATTGAGACTCATGTCTCTCGACGAAAGCATGAAAGCTCGTGCCGCAAGCATTTCTGAATGAGACTACTATCTCTTTGAGAATATGCGGATGTGCAGTCTCTCAGCTGAGGCAACGACATATCTCGTAAATACTGAGCAAGTTCAGTAATTATTTTTATATAGAATCGAAAGATTGGACGGCTCCTAGACAGCTTGCCTGCTAGTATAGAGCAATAACGTCTTCAGGATGTAACAATGTTTTCCCTGACTATATAAAAGAAATATGACGCTTCAACAAGCTCATATCATTCGACTCCTGAATAATTAATGATCCTAGACGGTCGTACTAGTATAGAGCCATCAATTAATTATTCCTAAATCACTAGATTCATTCACTGAATCCCTGAAAGATATTCTACATTTTTCATAATATTTCGTTACTTCAATTCATGGTCCTTCCCAGCAGAATTCCATGGGTTAGTAATTAATATCTAACACACGGGCATCCGAGCACTATTGAGTAAGCCCTGACTAAAATGGTGCAAGTGTATTCAATGCACTAACGAGCACCTGAATGCACGAATGAGTATTTCAAAATACGACGAGACGATGAACCTATGCAAAATAGGAAAGAAAATAATAAATAATAAAATATTAGCCAAGGCACTTGGGACTGGACCCACCGGCGGACGGTCGTGCCGTGATCAGTCCCACGCCCAGTTTTATATTTTATCATATTTTTGTTATTTTCCTCAATCTTATGAAGATCCTTTCATTTGAACAAATATCCTTCGTTTTAAAGGAACTCCTCAGTTTCATGGTGTTTCCTTCGCATCAAGGAAAAAATATAAAATTGGGAAAAATATCGTGGGACCGTGTTTATTAGCCAACCGACTATGCCTTGATCCTGGCCGGTCCCACAACTCATGATTCCTCATTATTTTATTATTATTTCCCTAATCTCATGAAAACTCCTTAATCTCATGGTATTTCCATAAAACCATGAAAAAATAATAAAAAATTAGGAAAATTCGTGGGACCGAGCCCAGCCGGCCGGTCATGCCCTAGCCGGTCCCACACGCCCCTTATTTTATTGTTATTATTTTTTATATCTCCTTGATCCCATGAAATTCCTTGATCTCATGGTATTTCTCTCAAATTATGAAAATTCCTTCAAATTATGAAATGATACATAAAATTAGGGAAAACTCATGGGACCGGGCCCTAGCCGGCCGACCATGCTCAAGCCGGTCCCACATGCCCTTATTTTATTATTATTAATATTATTTGTTTCCTTGATCCCATGGAAACTCCTTCACTTCAAGGAAACTCCTTGATTTCAACGAAAACTCTTGGGTTTTAACAAACTCCTTGATTTCATGATATTTCCATAAAATCATGAAAATAATATAAAATTAGGAAAAGTACCATGGGACCGTGGTCATTGGCCGGCCGGCCATGCCTTGGCCTCGGCCGGTCCCACACTTCATGATTCCTTCGTTTTATAATTATTTTCCTTCATCTCATGAAGTTTCCTCAGTCTCAGCAAAAACCCTGAATTCTTCATATTTTCTCAAATGAATGCTCAAATGCATGCCAGAAAATATCAAAATTCTCAGGACTAAGACGCGAACACTTTGATGACATGAGCATATTACCTTGACCGACCAGGGTTGGCTCTTTAGCTTGCAAGAGGCCGGTTCTACATATTTTCTTCATTTGACCTAATTTGTTCATATTGGGTTCAAACTCTTCCAAACAATTTGGAACTTCATAAAAACATCGTCATATGGTCCCGTGACCACCCATGGCCAGTTTCATAACCCCTTGGTCGGTCCTTCATCTCTTCATAATTAATTAGGTTTTATCACCGAAGGCTCAGACGAGCATTATTTTAATAAATGATTAAACCAGCATTTAATCATCCTTTCACCAACTCTTCAAGAGACCTTGGTATTTGCTCACTCGAGCATATGGGCGCTACATGGTCTACCCATGATCCCATGTAGTCGATCCCTCCTTCACTCCATGTTTAATTTTCAATAAACCATCAATTGGTCAATCGAATTAGGGTTTCTGAGTCCAAGGTTCATAATTCCATATTCGAACGCTAATAATTTTACGACGATCTCATGATCAGCATTTTATTAATTATGCTCGATTCAATTACCAGTATTTTAAATTAATATTTTTATCTTGGTCACGCTACCAATAATTCATAAAATGAGCAACATTTGCTCAGATGAGCAATATTTGCTTAAACCAAGGAATATTGGTTCAGCTATCAATATTCAACAATTCATCGAATGAGCAATATTTGCTCATGTTAATTTCAACGTTCATTCATGTATTATACCTATGTCTCAACATACATGCTCAAAACATTTTCAAATCATGTCCGACTCAACAATACGAGGACTCATTGTTCCATGAAGTCATGAAGTCAGCAATTGACTAACTAAAAACACGTCTGCTTTGCAGACTCAACAACCACGAGATATCAATCATGTCACATGGGGGATATTAACTAGGGTTTTGGTCTGGCGGTCTACGACACGTGTGTTCATACACACAATGAGAATGTGAGCAAGTCATGCAATCAGTTGAAGGAGTTAACAAAGTAGTGGATGGAAAATCGACCAAGTCTCCGCACGTTGAGCAACTGGTTTTAACACGATTTCCACTTCTCCACTCTTTGATTCCATCAACTGTCACACTTCATGGATCATGGTGTTTACAATTCTAGCAATATAAATAAGTTCTTGAATCATGATTGAAAAACAAGACAATCTCACGTCAGACAGACAACAAGAGATTAACAAAATTACTCTCAACAGAGCAAATTCAATCATTCAGAACTTATCTTATTTTCAGAATACACAACATACCTACAATCTTCGATCACCATTGATCTCACACATTTCTCAGCTTCCCTCCTACAGATCGACCCATCCTCTCTTATGACCGAATTTACACTGGAACGACCATTGTCTTGGTTTAGGCCGGAGTACTACAGATTGATCTCTCGAATTCAAAGCACTCCCTTCTTGCAGTGAATCTGTGTGAGGTTTGACAATTCGCTCGGTTCAAGGAGTTTCCTCCGCACAGTCGTCTCCTCAATTCCTTAAAAACCAGCAACTCGTTTTGTCCCATCTACAGATTGGTGACCACAGTGGGAGATCATTCTCTCGGTTGCAATCTCACTTCTCACAAAAATGGTCGGTCTTAGGTCTGGTTCAGTTACCAACCCGGATTCAACACTCGGCTCAAATATCGCAAGCTCTAGTGGTACTACCAACACCACTCCTCCGGCGCAACCTGCCACTAACACTCCTCCAGTGCAGCCTACCACTAACACTCCTCCAGTGCAACCTGCCACTACCATCCCTCCAGCGCGACCTGCCACTACTACTCCTCCAAGTGCTCCGGTGATCACCAATGCAAGCGACGGCACTGGCACCATCAACAATCCACCTACCATTGATGATCTTATGAAGGTGCAAGATACTCTTCCCAAAAATCAGACTGACGTGGCTGCTACTCAGAAGGAACTATTCAATTATCTCAAGACTCTTACAGATAGGATGTGAGAGAAGACTCAGGAGAAAGGAAAATCTAAAGAGACATCTTGAGACGCTGATCTTGAGGTCACTCCAATCCATGTAGTAGACGATGAAGAAGTTCCTAAGGCTGCAGACAATTCACAAGCCAAAGAGCCGTCTTTTATCACTCGTGAAGACTTGAAACGCCTCTTGGAGGATCGTGGAAAAGACAGAACACCCTCTGTCCACCGTCACAAACCTACATACCCTGCTGCTACGCAGAGAATTCCTCTGCCAAAAGGTTACACTTCTCCAACCTTCACACTTTATGATGGAACAGGCAATGCTCGAGAACATGTTTCTCGATTTCTGGAAGCACTGGGAGAACACGAGCAAAACCATATTGTCCGTCTGAAAGAATTTTCAAAGTCTTTAAAGGGCAGGGCATATACCTGGTACAACAACATCGCACCAGGAAGCATCAACAGTTGGGGAGAAATGATTAGTGCTTTCTACAAAAAGTATTTCTTCGTCTCAGAGCAAATCACCCTCTCAGATCTCGGAAGGATGTTTCAAAGGAGCAACGAACACCCTAACGATTATGTGAAAATGTTCAGAGTCCAAGCTTTAGATTGCCACGATCCAAATGTCACAGAACAACAACTGGTGGACTTGTGCATCAATGGAATGATTCCAGTCTACAGAGCACTACTGGAAAATCTTAGGTTCCAGACTTTCTCTGAACTTCATGAAGCGGCTAAGAGGTCGGCAACTACTGCACTTGCTTTACTAGAGAGGGCTAAGACTACAAAGATCGAAGAACCACGGGAAACTCGAGGTAGCAGACGTTTGATCAACAAAAAGTACAACCTCCAACATTCCACGAATGCTGTTGTAGAAGGAGGCAAACGAAAATCCGAGCCACAACGCAAGCATGCTTCCTCAACTCCTTCAAAGGCACAAAGGAAAGATAATACGCAAGTTCCCGCTCAACACACATAAGCTGATCCTGGGGCACCTGATTTCCCATGCTCCATTGAAGAAGTTATCGAACTACTAGATGCTTGGATTCAAGACGGCGCAATCAAATTTCCATATGTCAAGAAAGAACCAATTGAAGAGGCCATGGAAAATCCTCATTACTGTCGCTTTCATAGGTTCGTCAACCATCCCACAAGTGATTGCAGAACTTTGAAGCGCATATTAAAAGAAAATATCGAATTAGGAGAACTCAACTTAGGGACTGAAGGAGTACACAGAGATCCTCTCCCAGTCAAAACCTTCACCCTTTCTGAACCTCCTGTTAAGGAAGAAGTTCAATCCTTAATCAAGCATGTCTGCGAATTGCTATACTTATCAAAGGCTCAAAGGGGAGACATATTTGCTGCACTAAATCACATTGTATTAGGGAAGCGTTTGTCGATTCAAGAGTCTCCTTCAATAACAGACGAGGAAATGTACGACTGGGGACATCTCACCACGGTCCATCTCAAAGGAAACGAGTTCAAAAGAGTATTGATTGATGTTGGCACTGCTTTCAATGTTATCCCTCTGAAGACTCTCAGAGTCGCTGGTATCACACGACAAGAAGCCATCCATGCTTCGGTGACATTCACATACCATTAAGGAACACCCAGAGACGCTTATGGCCACGTTAATCTCAAGGTGAACATAAACTCAGCCTGGACAGAAACAAAATTTTACATAATCCGAGAAGATCCAGGATATGATATGATTCTTGGACGCACATGGATTCACGCTGGGAAGGTAACACCAACACCTTCAATTGCACATTTCTCTGTTGAAGAAACCTCTGATTCGGAAGAAGAAAAAGAAGATATCTCACCATTCGAGTATCTGGAGGAGGTCAAAGCCTTGGCAGAGTGATGAGTGCCAAATGGTGCATATTTACACACCTTTTTATTGGCATTTTACTCATCTTTTGCGCTTATAAATCAGATATTATCCCAGATTCTGTGTTTTCTTTGTTTTCAAGAATAAATATTTGTATTAATTAATTTTGTGTTTTTAGGTAATAAATAAAGCTCGAAGAAACTGAGGAGCCCAAAGAGCGAAGAATTGGAGTCAAGCGTCTATGGAGCAGATAGCCAAAGCCCGCGCGCAAATCAGTTGCAACCCAACAAGGAAGACATGGGCTTGAGCTGGAGCAACCCGCGACCCGGATCCGAGCCCGTCCACTCCAAACCGTTGAGATCTCTCTCATCCACATCCTACGGTCGCTACAGCCGCCTCATCAACCCTCGATGTACTCGCGCAACACCAGATCGCTCCAAAAACCGGCTACCTCTCTCAGCCGTTAAGATCTTCTCCAACCAATCTGACGCTCGCTCCATCAGTCTCATCAAAGCTTGATGTTCATGCCTCACAGCAAAATCCCTAACCCTATACTACCCACTCGACCAACCCTATTCTCAACTTCATTTTCTCTTTCTTCTTCTCCTCCCTCACCCCGACACACAGAGCAGAGCTCTGCAAAACCCTCCGCCACCATCTCTCCTTCTCCTCTTCTGTCACCATCACCCCTCCACACCTACGCATGACCACCAACTACCACACCTACTCCATCACTCTTCCTCGAGTTATCTTTCTCTTAGCTTCTCAAGACCCTAGAAGCTAGTTTAAAGATAACTAGAAGTTAGGGTTGTTCACCTAATCAAACCAAGAGGAGTTCGAGAGCGACTAGACGAAGATGGGAAAGGCGATTCAGAGTATGGGTTGTGTTATTTTTCAATTATTTTCACTTTTTAAAGAAATTAGGGTTTGGTTGAATTGCTTGTATAAATAGAGGAGTAGAGAGTGAAATTAGTTACGCCTGGATTAGCCAGTGCAGTCAATTAGGGTTTAATTTGTAGTCTTAATATGTTTTAATTCCATCAGCTGGGGTGTTGTTGAAACCCTGGATTTTATGTTGAGAAAATCAGTTTGATGTTGCTGTTCTTATTGTGCTTAATAGAAATAGGAAAGTAATTAGCTAATTAATCTAACTCTCTTGTGATTGGTTGTCTTTGTAAGAAGATGACCAATACTAGGAGAGAGTTAGAGTGAAAGGTTGATCAAATTCCCCATTAGAATCGCCAAGGAAGGTGTATGTGCTTAACAATGTATGAGTGATGCTTAGTAAGCAACTAAGGAACTGTGATAGAGTGTACTTGTGATAAGACACTCTATACTAGGGGGGAACTAGTGAGATTAGTGATGTATTACTCTTTAGAATCATCATTAGGAAGATATAAGAACATAACATGAATTGAATTGTCTTAGCAAAGAGTCTAGTGGTGGATTCACCACCCTGGTATTTCCCATTGTCACATTTTATTTCTTTTACCTTAGTTTAGAGTCACTAAAACAACTTCAGTCGTTTCTACGACACAAAACATTAGCTCTGTCACTTGTTACATTCCCTGAATTCAGTCAAGTAAGCCTTAGATCAACATCAAAGCACCCCTCGTCTCTGTGTGGATCGACTCGTACGTGCCTGGGTTCTACAACCAAGACACCGTGCACTTGCGGTATAACCCGTAGGCCAATATATATACACTCTTTCGGGCCTACTAAGTTTTTGGCAGATTGTTGGGACTTGGCGCGTGCCTTGATGATTTTTGTGCTTGTCTTTACCTGAGTTCATATCCTCTGTACATATTCACCTTGATTTTTGCTTTTAGCTTTGAAATTTTAGCATCTGTCTATAACTTAGTTTCACTTGCATTCTTTCTTTGTTAATCCTGTCTTAGTATAACGTAGTTTCATTTTTTTATAGCTTTGCATCTCGTAACTTAGTTAATCATTTTATATTCCGCATTGCAATTTTTTTTCTCATCTCGTTATTTGCATTGTTGTTATTTACATTGTAATCTTTAGCTTCGATGAGTCAGTCACTGTTAGCGTAACTTTTATCTCTTGCATGTCATCTCGATTCATTGCATTCTCACCTGTAGTTGCATTCACTACCTTATATGCATGCGGTTTCCTCCTGTGTGCACACCCTTCCCTTTCAGTCCAAGTAAATTTCAGTTGCATTTGCAAGTATTCATTCCATTTGTTGTAGCCTGCACACTTTTGAGAACTGAAAATCTTCATTGAGTTAGAGCAGGTACCCCATGTGTTGCTGAGGAGCAGCTGAGACAAACCAAAAGGCAGAGAGACAAGGAAAGGCGCAGACTTCAGTCCGGGTTGTGCTTGAGCTTCTTTATGCAAGCCAAAGGAAGGAAGGCAAGGGAAAAACTCAAGACTTGAGGTTAGCCAAAACTGTGCATCCGTGAATCTTGGCTTGTCTTGTGGTGTGTGTAAGGTGCAAGCTTGGCTTGTCGGTGATAACCCCGACCTGAACTGTAATTTTTATTGCTGCCCGAACCCCCGCCGAGCTTTGTTGACTGAGCATTAACCTCGTGCAACCCCCAGCCCCCTGAGGTTTGTGGGGCTTTGTTGCAACTTGGCTCGATTAATCTTAGCACATAACCTTGTGCTTGAGCTGTGTGAGCTGCCAATCTTTATTGTGTCTTGTGACTGTGTGCTGTGTAAGACCACGCTAAGCACAACCCTGAATGTGCTAGCTGTGAAGTTATTCTCCAAGCCCTGCGTGGAATTGCATGAGTATTCTTATTCTCTGGAATTGATTGCCCTTTACAATTCTTTGGTCAATTGTTGTTTTGCCAACATTTTGTGCAAAACCTGAGCTCACCCAAGAATTTTGCTCTACTCTGTTAACTTGCTAGCCCCTGAAGCTACAAGTTTGAGCAAACCCTGAGCTTGGCTGTAACCATCTGACCTGCAATTTCTGTGCTGTGCACAAAGCCTGTGCAACTCAATCTTTGCTTAGCCTAACCAGTGCTGCAACATTTTCTGTGAGTTGCATTGCATTGCATTGCTCTTCTCTGCAAAAACCTGCACACACTCTGGGTAAACAGAAACTCACAAACCTGGGCTGCAAACAGAAGCCCACATAGCTTGCACTTGTATACCTGGGCTCTGTTCTAGCCATCAATCTGGGCTTTGCAAACAACTGAGCCCACAACATCACTAGGCTGCCCACATAACCAACCTTCATAGTTGGGCTGTGTGCACACAACTGAAACCTAACCATCTCCCCGGGCTTATTACACACACTGAGCCCATATCCTCTGGGCTACATTTTTTTCAAATACTTCTGGGCTGTACAATTCTTCACAAATTCTGGGCTTCAAACAACAAATCCCAAACAATCCAAAACCCACATAAACCAAACTTTCCCACCAAAACCAAACAAAGCCCACATAAACCAAACAGAGCCCACAGTTCCACTGGGCTGTACTTTCCCAACATAAACCAAACTTTCCCAACAAAACCAAATGAATCCCATTGAAACCAAATGAAACCCAATAACCCAAACCAATCCCACCAAAACCAAATTAGATTGTGAGTTCAATTTGAGAGCTAGACCATGTCAGGATTTTGGTCTGCATCTGGGGATGGAACAAATAAATCCCTTCGAGAGCTTGCTTACGGGCACCTTTCACAGGATGAACACCCCACATACCATAGTGACTTTAGGGAACTTTATGGGCCTTCTCAGGGCCCTGACCTCACATACCCTAATCATTATGATCATATACATCATCCACCACAGGTTGAAAATGAACAATTTTCTCATACCCAGTCATCACTTTTAGATCAATTAGAGGCTCGACTATCTGCTTTAGATAGGCAATCTGCTTTAGAAAGGCAATCTGTCGAATCTAGTTTTTCTAGGCAATATGAAATGCATGCTTGCACCTTATGTGGTGGCTTAGACCACCTATTGAGAATCTTGTTATATTTTGCATGCTTTTAGACAGTCTAGGGAAAACCATGATAATCCAATGTACGAAGTGTCTAGAAGTGACTATTGGGACCATGATAAACCTGCACACATGCATCATTCACCACAGTGGGGGAGATGAACAATTTTATACTCCCCAACTCCTAGTTTGCAATCAACAATGGAAACACTCATGGAGCAAAATGCTAGGCTTGAAATGAATGCAATGCATGACCATCCATATAGCAACATGTCCGAATTTCCCTTCTCTAGTGAACCTCATGCTCAACTATACAATGAATATCCATATGAGGAATGCATACCCACTAGTGAAGACTCTCCTTCAATGGAACAACTCAAGATGATTCTTCAAAGGAACCTGATTGAGTTACAAAATGATAGGATTGAAAATAGTGTTTCTAGTCTTACTCATGCAACTAACATTGAATATGAACCTAATCTAGAGGTAGATGAGTACACTAAAAATGCTACAATTTTGAATGGACAGATGGAGTTTTGCTATGATGATGATGATGATGATGATGAATATGAAGAGCATGTGTATTTTGAAAATGTAATAGAATCTTTAGGTTCGAGACATTAAGTGTCTCTCTGTGAACCCTATGAATGATGCTTCTTCGATATTCATGCATGTGATATTGATGTGGAACCTGTGCAATTATCCTGTGAAAGTGAACATGATTTACCCTCTTTTGACTTTAGGAAAGTGTGTGATGGTACAAATGATTTTAAAAATGAAAACCACCTAGATGTACCTAACCTCTCCCGAGTCACAAATTGAAACTCCTTCACCCAACCTAGGTGTAGTTTGTAACAAAATTGCAATACCAACTTTTCTAAAAATGCCTAACTTAGGCCTAGAGCTTTGTGCTTCCCAAGTCCTCTTGGACTATTTTGCATCAAAGTATAACACTCTTAAGGAGCCACAGTTGGAATATGTATGTCTGCCTGTAATTAGCAAAACTCATTTTGAGTT
This sequence comes from Papaver armeniacum, assembly GCA_023531295.1. NCBI lineage: Eukaryota > Viridiplantae > Streptophyta > Magnoliopsida > Ranunculales > Papaveraceae > Papaver > Papaver armeniacum. Next base: position 75,290 of record JAJJWW010017554.1, read on the forward strand.
AGACCTTTTGCATGATGTATCTTTAAAATTGCAAGATTTTGTTCTCACAAACACCCCTGTTCACAAGTTTAGGTTTGGGGGAAACTCCTTCACATCTACAGTCTTACTTGCACTCTCATATTATATTTGTGTAAGATTGTTAATGTGTGTACATATCGTCTTTTGGGTTGATCCTCAACTCTTTAGACTGTTGGTTTATGGTGAATTTTCATTGTATATATCCAGTAGGACTTGTTAAATTTTCTTTTCTTGATTCGGTTGAGTCTTCTTGCACATATATTATGCTAATCCGATATGATCTCCGTTGAGAATATTGGATTCTAGCCTTGACGAATGAAGCTCAACCTTGCTCCCAGCCGACATTCCGGTAATCTCTTCCCTTTTCTCTTTTCAAGCATAGTTCTCATGGTATGTGATTTGTTTAAATTTTTCTATACGTTGACACATTGAGGACAATGTTTGATTTAGGTTTGGGGGTGCATTTGCATTTAGAGTTTTTAGTCTTTTAATTCACCTTTTATTTTCAAAAAAAAAAAAAAAAAAAAAAAAAAAAAAAAAATCAATTCAAAAACTTTTTGCAAATAAAAACCTCCAACTTTTAGAGATTTTAGAGTCACTAGCATGCTTCTAGCTATGTTTACATAGAGAGTTTTGACCGAAATAACAGAAATTGGAAGTACTGGGAGAACGCAATCGGGTTTCTTAGTTGATTAGAGCGTTAAAGTTGGATTTAACCATAGGAGGAGGGCGAATTAGGTCTTTGTTTAGATATTCGGTAGTAGAATTGTGATCAACCATAGTGGAGACTACCCATTTTACATCAAGCGAGGTACCAACCTTCACTCTTTGTGACTTTCTAGAAAAGCTTTTAGAGTGTGTGTCACCGTACGTCAATTCGGGTAGGAATGGTGAGCTACCCAACTTCGCACCACTTTCAGCACTACTTTTGATCTCTTGAGTGCTAATTCCGTCAATCATGAGGGTGACGTCTAAAGATGAAAACTCCTTCTAAATATCGATTTGCAGTTAGCATCTCTCTCTCTCTCAATCAGCAAGACCCATAGAAACACATCATCGTCGCAAAAGCGGAGAAAAGTTGCATTAGCGAGAATATTTGAATAAAAGTTGAGATAGTCCAAGGTTACATATTTCAAAGGAAAAGAAGATGAGAATTAATGAAGTTTGTGAAAATTTAAATTTTATCGTTGTTAGTGTTTGTTAAAAAAAAAAAAAAAAAAAAAAAAAAATCAAAATGTGTTGTATTATTTTTTATTCCATGTACTTAAAACAAAAATCCAAAAAAAAAAAAAAAAAAAAAATTATTATTAAGTTTTGTGAAGTTAGAAGTTCGTCATCAATAGTTGAAGACCGAAGACCAGAAGATTGAAGACATTTCTATGGTTCTTATGAGAGATTGATGTTAATTGCCGATCGGGTGAGAAGTGAGTGAGTACTCCCACCCTTGCTAATGGTTGATTTCCTTTCTTAGAGATCATCGAAAAAGATTCTTTTTGTCCACACTTCGTGGAGTCTCAGATTTTATTTCGGAAGGTTATCCTTCTTACCTACAACGTGTGCGGGATTTCTCTCTTTATTCCCGCTTGCACACATGAGAGACTAAAAAAGCGATCTTTTTGAGTGCAATTATCATAAAACCCTAATGGTGAGGCGAAGTCGAGGCTTATGATCACAATCGAATCCGAATTCTTTCATATGGTATGGTTACTTCTCGCTCAAAGCACTTAAGGATGAGAATGCGTTCTTCGATAGTTCTAACTTACATTACTAGCATGCGAAACTCTATGTCCTCATAGCTTCTTGGAGGCTTGAGACTCTTTTACACTCTGAAGTTGGAGAAGGTTTTGTGGGTACACCTCTTGTAAACCCTCACGAGACTACAACTCGTCCACTAGGGACACGTGAGGGTTTAAAGGCTTAGTGCATACGCTAAATGCATTCGAGAGACCTACGACAGTGGTATAGTTAGGATTTCTTAATTTCTGTTTCACTTGAGGACAAGTAAAATTCAGGTTTGGGGGTATTTGATGAGTGCCAAATAGTGCATATTTACACACCTTTTTATTGGCATTTTACTCATCTTTTGCGCTTATAAATCAGATATTATCATTCTGTGTTTTCTTTTGTTTTCAAGAATAAATATTTGTATTAATTAATTTTGTGTTTTTAGGTAATAAATAAAGCTCGAAGAAACCGAGGAGCCCAAAGAGCGAAGAATTGAGTCAAGCGTCTATGGAGCGAGATAGCCAAAGCCCGCGCAAATCGATTTGCAACCCAACAAGGAAGACATGGGCTTGAGCTGGAGCAACCCGCGACCCGGATCCGAGCCCGTCCACTCCAAACCGTTGAGATCTCTCTCATCCACATCCTACGGTCGCTACAGCCGCCTCATCAACCCTCGATGTACTCGCGCAACACCGAGATCGCTCCAAAAACCGGCTACCTCTCTCAGCCGTTAAGATCTTCTCCAACCAATCCGACGCTCGCTCCATCAGTCTCATCAAAGCTTGATGTTCATGCCTCACAGCAAAATCCCTAACCCTATACTACCCACTCGACCAACCCTATTCTCAACTTCATTTTCTCTTTCTTCTTCTCCTCCCTCACCCCGACACACAGAGCAGAGCTCTGCAAAACCCTCCGCCACCATCTCTCCTTCTCCTCTTCTGTCACCATCACCCCTCCACAGCTACCGCAGCCACCAACTACCACACCTACTCCATCACTCTTCCTCGAGTTATCTTTCTCTTAGCTTCTCAAGACCCTAGAAGCTAGTTTAAAGATAACTAGAAGTTAGGGTTGTTCACCTAATCAAACCAAGAGGAGTTCTGAGAGCGACTAGACGAGAGGGAAAGGCGATTTGAGTATGGGTTGTGTTATTTTTCAATTATTTTCACTTTTTAAAGAAATTAGGGTTTGGTTGAATTGCTTGTATAAATAGAGGAGTAGAGAGTGAAATTAGTTACGCTGGATTAGCCCGGTGCGAGTCAATTAGGTTTAATTTGTAGTCTTAATATGTTTTAATTCCATTTGGGGTGTTGTTGAAACCACTGGATTTTATGTTGAGAAAATCAGTTTGATGTTCTTTGTTCTTATTGTGCTTAATAGAAATAGGAAAGTAATTAGCTAATTAATCTAACTCTCTTGTGATTGGTGATCTTGTAAGAAGACGACCAATACTAGGAGAGAGTTAGAGTGAAAGGTTGATCAAATTCCCCATTAGAACTGCCAAGGAAGGTGTATGTGCTTAACAATGTATGAGTGATGCTTAGTAAGCAACTAAGGAACTGTGATAGAGTGTCTTTGTGATAAGACACTCTATACTAGGGGGAACTAGTGAGATTAGTGATGTATTACTCTTTAGAATCATCCTTAGGAAGATATAAGAACATAACATGAATTGAATTGTCTTAGCAAAGAGTCTAGTGGTGGATTCACCACCCTGGTATTTCCCATTGTCACATTTTATTTCTTTTACCTTAGTTTAGACTAAAACAACTTCAGTCGTTTCTACGACACAAAACATTAGCTCTTTCACTTGTTACATTCCCTGAATTCAGTCAAGTAAGCCTTAGATCAACATCAAAGCACCCCTCGTCTCTGTGGATCGACTCGTACGTGCCCAGTTCTACAACCAAGACACCGTGCACTTGCGGTATAACCCGTAGGCCAATATATATACACTCTTTCAGGCCTACCACAGAGCTGACACAAAAGCCTGAGGAAAATGCAAACACTTTCGTCAAAAGATTTCGTGCGTAGGAAAGTCTTATTCCTTCTTATTTGTCCATATCATCAGTTTTCAAATATGCTTATTTGGTTCGAGGGCTTCATTCCACCAACAACTTAGCTATCGCAAAATGATATGAGTGGATAATCTCACCTCAGCAATATTTCACCAAGTGGCTAGACGCATAACTCCCCGAATCGAACACCTCACTAATACGGTCATTGCTGAAATAATGGCTAAGTTCGACAAACAGTATCCCAAATATTCTCCTTTGCGCGAATGTCTACATGTGCCGCAAGGTTGGAAGACTTCAACAACATGGAATTCCAGAATTCCAAATCAGCAGAAAATATTCAGGGCACGGATGATCAAGCCTAACAAATTCCAGGAAGGAGATTTAGTTCTCAAAGCAACTAAGCGTAACTTTCATTCTGCAAAGAACTCCAACTGGGAAGGACCTTTTATGATTTCTAAGTCTGTTACTGGCGGATACTACAAGTTGATTAACATGGACAACAAGGAGACCGTGGCCGTGATACATGAGAATTGGCTCAAGGCCTTTGATGTTTAAGGCTTTGGATATTCGAGTCACAGGATGCTCAAGGCATGAACACCTCAAACATTCGGCGTTCAGAATTTTCTTTCATTGATTTCAATTCCTCCAAAATGTTTGCAATACTTGCATTCAGTAATTTAAATTCAGCAATTTATCAAAATTCAGTTTACTTAAAGAAAATATTTATCAAACCCAAAGAAAACCCTCAATCATCTACTTATCCAAAACCGATCAAAACCAGAAATAAAACCTCACATCTCCCAGAAGTTCAAGAGATCATGAAAAGAAATCAAAGAAAATCAGCAAAGAAAGACTTTTGCTCCTCTGCATCTTTCAAGACTTGTAAGGCCGCCTTCTCCATGTTCAACTCTTCAGTCAGCCTAGCGATCTTGTCTTCCTTCTCCATTACAACATTATTTGGAAAGGGTATGTTCTTCTCACATGAATCCTTAATAGCATTTATCTTCTTACGAAGCCACTTCACGTTGAAGCCAAGTCTCTCAGAATTCTCCAAGTTGAACTCCCAATCAAAGAGTACATCTGGAGTCACAGTATTCCTATGCCTAGCACATATATCACTTATAACACGCAAGATAACACCTACTTGCATTGTTAAGGAATAAGCACGTTTTGGGTCTCTAATAACAATGATGTGACCGAATTTCTTCCATATTTTCTCGTACAAGTCGGCATATCCAATGGGAACGCTGAATCCACCAACTAATTCGTGATATGGGAGTGATACATCAAATGAAGGATCAAAAACAATCCCTTCACTTGGGTATTCATGCACTACTATACGATTCTCAATCACTAGAGATACTTCTACAGTCATAGCACAAGTTCCTTCAGTTTCTTCAAGGCGTGGTTCAACTTCTTCCGCCACTGAAACAACAACAATTGAAGTCTCGGTCTCTTCAAAGAAACCAACAAAAAATCCCTCATGTATTTGGAGTTTAGAGATGGTTGTTTCTTCATCAATAACCTCAGTGTTGCTCAAGCCATCATTATTAACTTCTTCATTCTCAACTTCCGTATTTGACACCTAATACGAAGATTACATGAGATTAGAGTCATTCAAATATGAAACCAAAGGAAATCATAAACTCAAGTATACAAGTTGTCTAATATTATCAAGGTTTTTCATTTCACATGCTAGACATCATCAAATAACGTGGTAACCATAAAAACACGTTTTACAATGAGCTCGTCTGAGAAGATTTTACACTACCTTGTACAAAACATCGAACTGGGAGCAATTGTTAAAGAATCTAAGGCTGAGTTATATACCATTATATTCGTATGGATGTCATCTACAACATATCAAAAATTTCATGGCAATCGGACGAACGAGCAAAAAATATGTGGTCAAAACATCGGACTACATGACAGCTGAAAATTTCCTGAAAGTCTCCTGGATGTTTATTGTTTCGTCTATTTAGACCCCTAAACGCGCTCAAAACTTAAAAATCTTTTGCGATTAAGCTTGGAAATTCCCTGGGCTTAAGGATACATATGTGGATCACGAAAATCTGACATCGTATGAAGATTCTACAGCGTTTTTGCTAAAGGGATGAATTCTGAAATTTCTGGTGACGTATTTCGACAAAACTTTTCGTATATTCACATGAATTCTCATTCATTCATTCATAAACCAAGAAATTTATGCTTATTCGATAAAATTCAAGATAAGTACTTACTTGGGTAGTCTCGGAAGTGTTCAAGGACCCTGGATTGCCCGTATCAACATCAAGAGCGCCATTACTTTCATTCGGTTTTGAACCCTGAGAATTTTCTTTATCACCATTTTTAGAGGATGAGCGAACATCACCAGAGCTCTCCATCTCCATAGAGACATAGTCCTAGATATATTCTTAACAATTAGCATTTTATTTATAAAGCATCACGGTTGGTTACTCAAAGAAATACTTACGGACTCTTCTTCGTCACTCAAGTCAGAAACTGTTTGCCCAGCAGTAGAGAACTGAAGACCGTCAATACTTGATGGACTAAAATCCTGCAATGGAATAACAAATATTGGTTTTCTAATTCCGATAATACAGATGAGAAGGAGTCATATCAAAAGAAGTACGACAACTCACCAAAGAAACAATTGGGGACTTTATGGTATTAGGTAACAACTTATAATTTTGCTTCTGCCTTCTCCACCATGGATAATCGCTTCAGTCTCTGAGAAGTCTACATGGATTCGGGATCTCACATTACGACCGTCCTGTAGAATTTGATGCAATGATTAGAATACAATTATCCTAATTTCATGAAGATTATACAAAAGTACATACCTGAGAACATCCCGGGGATAATTTTCGCTTATCACCAGAGAGATGCTTCAATCTTGGTCGAGTAGAAATCATCTCAACAGAAGGATGGTCTTTCACCGGAGGCTGACCAATCATCACGAAGTCATGTAACCGCTCAAGTTGCTGATCCCAAAAGTCCACATAACCTGGGGTTACGTATGCATGTGGATGAGAAGCTGCAAAGTTTATTTATTTTGTATTCCATATGTATTGATAGTTTTGTCACTAAAATTGAAAAAGGGGGAGATTGTTAGAGCACTTCTCGGTCGAACTCGCAATCGTTGCTATCTCAAGCTTGTTTGTCAAGTTTAGTTGCCAAAACTATAAGTCTTGATTTCTAGTCTACTTATAGCTAAGTCTCGGACTAGGATAGTAAGTGTAGTTGAGATCTAGACTCCACGACGTTCATCATGAAAAGACGAAGAACTACTCAAGGAACTGGTGGAACTTCATCGAAAAAAAGGTATGTGGAGACTTGAACTTATCTATCACTCAAAAGTCTATCTACTCTATCTCCTATCTTGAGACAAAAGTCGTAGTCCTATATAGACTTCGATTATACACATTTTCTATTTCGAGCCGAGTTTATCTCGCTTATCTATTTCTCGAAATATGTGTTGGTAAGCTTTTGCTTTGGCCAAGTTCATCTTTACTCATGACGAAAGTCATGTTGATTATTTCAATAACTTGAAAATCACTTTGATGAAAAATAGTTTGTGAATAACAACTATATAACATCCTCTAAGAAAGTTTCAATGATTGAAATGAGAGTTTAGAATATATAACCATGTTTGGATATAAACATTTTATGTGAATTCATACTTGTGTAAGTCCAAAATTCTTGAACCAAAGTATGCGTACTTTACTGGTTTAGGATGACCGGAGCTAAGTACGCGTACTGTCGGAAGTTCACATCCCGTGAATTTCTGCTGGAGTTTGTGAACTGAAAACAAGCTCAGTCCGGGTACTTAAGTATGCGTACAGGTATGCGTACTTAAGTGGGTTATAATCTAATAACAGTTTATTCATGAACTACATTTATAAATTAAGGAATGCAATCTTTGCAAACCGTGGCTATAATGTTCATGAATCGATTCGAGTGAATGAAAACTGTGTTTTTGCTTCGATTGTGTCTTGTATACTTCTATGAGATCTAAGCAATTGAAAAACTCTCTAACTAGTTCTTTTGAGTCATTTGAACTAGTTATGGTGAAGATGAATAAGATTGATATGAAAGTGCTCATATGACTAACCATTAGTTAACTACTGTTGAACCAACTAAGTGTACATGTTTAGGTACGATTACTCAAACCTAAATGAAGTTACATTATATGTGTGTATAACAAGCTAAGTTCGATCTACAGTTGAAAGTAGGGCTGTCAATGGAACCTATCGAAACGGTAACTAGCTCATCCATTACCGTTACCGATATTTCCTACCGGAATTCCGATACCGATAATTTCCGGCGGAATTTTAAAAATCTAAACCGTTATCGTTCCATTAAGTTACCGGATATCGTTAATTTTACCGATAAATACCGGTATGTGACAACATTATACATGACCTATTTCTCATACTGAAAATCAGTTCAAAATAAGAAGCTTTAGGTTTCTAATCCATGCAAAACATAAAGTTCCAAATCCATGCAAAACACAAAGTTCCAAAAACATTAGTATAATGAATAAATCATAGCAACCATGTCAAATTCGATTATGATGAACAACAAACATACTGCAGGAATGGATTTTAACAAAAATAAACAAATTAGGGAAATCTTACTTGTTAGTTGAATGAAAACTAGGGAAATCTTCTTTCCGAATGAAAATAGTTAAGATTCTAACTCTTGATTCACTACTCATGATCTCTTTCTCGATCTATTTCCCTCGATCTCTCTCTGTCTCTGGTTTATCAGTGAACTGAGTATCGATCTCTTTCTCTCGACTCTCGAACTGTTTTTTAGTTTTTTTTCCTTTTGTTTCGAATAGAAGAAGATTAGAAGAATATGGAAGATAAGAGACAGAGTAATACTAACACGTACAACATACACGTGTGACAATAGATACCGGTACCGGTAATTAACGGAACGGTAAGTGCCTAAACCAATACCGTTCCAGTAAGGCAAAAATTTCCGATAATTTTCCATTACCGATTTCCGATTACCGTTATGTCGGAAAATTTCCTATAGGAACTCGGATTATCGGTTACGGTATCCGGAAATCGGTATTCCATTAACAGCCCTAGTTGAAAGATTTAGCTTGAATCTAATCAGGTTTTCATCTAACGGTGAATATTGAATGCTTTGTTACCAAGGTAACTAAGATATTTATAAATTAAGGAATGCAATCTTTGCAAACCGTGGCTATAATGTTCATGAATCGATTCGAATGAATCAAAACTGTTTTTGCTTTGATTGTGTCTTGTATACTTTTATGAGATCTAAGCAATTGAACAACTCTCTAACTAGTTCTTTTGATTCATTTGAACTAGTTATGGTGAAGATGAATAAGGTTGATATGAAAGTGCTCATATGGCTAACCATTGGTTAACTACTGTTGAACCAACTAGGTGTATACGTTTAGGTACGGTTACATAAACCTAAATGAACGTGCATTTCATTTGTGTATAACAAGCTAAGTTCGATCTAACTGTTGAAAGATATTAGCTTGAATCTAATCAGGTTTTCAGCTAACGGAGAAAATTGAATGCTTTGTTACCAAGGTAACTTAGATTGCAAACCCTGATTTGGAGACTATATAGAGGAGAACTCTAGCAACTGGGAAACCTAATCCCCACACCTCATGTGTGATACTAGTTGTATAAGCTAGAGTCGATTCTCCTTTAACCTTAGGTTTCTATCGAGACCTTGTAGGTTAACGACTTAAAGACTTCATTGGGATTGTGAAGCCAAACCCAACTATTTTCTTTGTAGTTGCGTGATCTGATCTTGTTGTTTCTATCGTATTTGAGTACAATCGTAAGATTGGCTTGAGATTAATTTCTCCGATAGGAAAGATAGAAAAGTAGTCACAAACATATTCGTCTCATCGTTTGTGATTCCACAATATCTTGTTTCGCTAGTCGATTAAGATTATTGTGAGGTGATTGATATTTCTAGGTTGTTCTTCGGGAATATAAGTCTGGTATATCAATTGGTTCCTGTTCACCTTGATTTATCAAAATACGGAACAAAACTCGTAGGTATTTATGTGGGAGACACATTTATCTATTCCTATAGACTTTTCTGTGTGAGACAGATTTGTTTATTAAAGTCTTCGACTTTGGGTCGTAGCAACTCTTAGTTGTGGGTGAGATCAGCTAAGGGAATCAAATGCGTATATCCTGGTGGGATCAGAGACGTAAGGAGCGCAACTGTACCTTGGATCAGTGTGAGATTGATTGGGGTTCAACTACAGTCCAGACCGAAGTTAGTTTGTATTAGGCAAGTATCTGTAGTGGATTAATACAATGTGTATTCAATCTGGACTAGGTCCCATTTTTTTTTTTGCATTTGCGGTTTCCTCGTTAACAAAACTTCTGGTGTCTGTGTTATTTCTTTTCCGCATTATATTTTGTTATATAATTGAAATATCGCAGGTTGTGCGTTGAATCGATCAATTGGTAAATCCAACCTTTGGTTGTTGATTGAAAGTGATTGATCCTTGAACATTGGTCTTTGGTACCGTTCAAGTTTATTTCTCTTATATTCAATCGGTCTCACAAATTATTATTTGTTTGATTGCGGATTGAATTGAGAGATTGAGATATAACTCTTTGATATACTTTTCCTAAGATTGAGTCTGACTGTCTAGTTGATTCTCTTGAAAGTATATTGGAGTTAGTCCATACAGATTGCTAAGCGAAATATTGGGTGAGGTTTTTGTACCCCTACTTTTTCACTCCCCCTTATTCAATACTTCATCTCACAATGAAAACCACTACCCCTTACATAATGATCCGTAAACCATATGTATTTGTAGTGTGAACTACATAGTAATTCTACCCATTTTTGTCAATATAAATTGGCAAAGGTATGAAAACTACCGAGATCATAATAAAATTCTCATAGAGATACTTCATGACTAAAAGAGAACATATCAACTTTGTTGCGATGATTTCACATAGTCCAAACTTAGTGTATTCATCAAGGAGTTTATAAAGATACAAGATAACTCCTGCAAAATTCCACAGCCACATTCCCCACAAATATTTGGTAATTAAGCACAAGTTCAATTAAAAACTCTCCCCCATAAAATGTCATTTAGAAAGAACAATAAGAGCGACCTTACTTTTACAAGAAAAGAAGGATTTCTTTGGACATTAAAAAATTACATGAAACATGAATTTGTATCCAAAGGCTCAATTAAATTAACCACAAGAGAACCCATGATTAATTTAAGAGATATTTAATGTTTGGTACCCAGCAAATGACCAACACCTAGCTTTGGTAACCAATATTTAAAATATTAAGGGTTGGTACCTTGACTAGCGGTTGACTGTCAAAGTTTTCGGTTGACTAGATATTAATTTAGAAATTATAATAAAGTTTACGATTTTACAATTATAGCCTTAAACTTATTATTATTTCCACAAAAACTTCTAATCTCCACTTCCTAAATCCAAATTCTCAATCACTAATGAGAAATGATCACAAAATTCGATCACCGGATTTCCAGAGAGAGGATAACACGTACATGAGTTGGTAAAATACAAAATGGTTATACTTGATGGAAAAGAGACCAAAGCCCCACTCAAATGATCCCCGTAAGAAATCAACAGTCTCAATTGATTTCACGTTCAATTTCATTCATAATTACCCATGCCATGAAACTGCTTTAATTACCCATCGAACCATTAGAATTCGAGAATCACTTTAAATTAAGATCTGTAGCATCGGCCATGATCAAGCACATCCCTGATGCTAAATTGCTAATGAAAGCAGCCAGCTTTCTTCTCCTTTATTTTCACTTTTCCTAAATTGAGTACAACCAGTGTTCCATGGATACTTCGTTATACTCCTTCTCCATTCATTTCTGCTCGTGTTGTCGAATAAAAAGAGGGACATTTATTTGTTGTTCGCGTAAAGAATCGGATTGAATAGCCGGAGAAGTTATCAAACCAAGATGAAACATAAACTTTTGTTGTTAATGAACCCTTGACATCAACTGTAGCGTTGTTGTTGTGTTCCCATCCTCTTGCTGTAAGAACTGAAATTTGGGGATTTAGTGAATTTTGGAGATATTATTAGGGTTTCAGAAGAAAAAAAACAGTAAAGGGAGAACAAGAACAAGAATAATAGAGGATTTAAGAAATGGACCCCTTTAGATGCGAGATTTAGGGATTTCTTTACTAGTAAATACGCACGTGCGATGCACCTACCGACTTGTCCTTCCGTTGCAAAATTTACGTGATAACAAACTATATAGTACCAAGGCAGAAAATCCGCCTTCAAAATAAAAATTATTGTTTTCCTATTTTACCTCTTGTAATCAATTAGAATAGATAGACTTACATTTCAGCGAGTGAAAAATTCACACACAATAAACACCGAAATGTAAGATGAAACCAAAACTAAAATAATAGAGGAAATGAAAAAAAAAACATTAAGTGAAAAAAAATACGACTAAGAACTTCACAAACATTAATTGGTAAGATGTTTACCTAAGCTAAGAGGACGTAAGAACTTCCTTGTACACAACGTTCTTGGTGAAAGTTCCGACTTTATCAGCAACGCGTCCTTTCTTGATTAACACTTTAGTGTTGTTGCTGGAAACACCCCTTGAAAGCCCAACATACAGTTGCCCATGACCGAAGACATGCTCGGGAAGATAAATACCGGTGTTTTCAATTGTTTGTCCTTGTGCTTTGTTGATTGTGAACGAAAAACACATACGTACTGGGAATTGCTTGTGAATCATCTTGAACGGCATCTCAAGATTCTCTGGCGGGCTCATTGGCATCCTATGGAGAAATACTCTTTTACCCGCTGAATTCCCACTGAGGATCACTGCATCGATACAATTTGGAAAGAACTTCTTTATGATAAGCCGGGTACCATTGCATAAGCCATTCTTGGCACTAACATTCCTCAGTAACATAATGGGTGCTCCTAGCTTCAGTTTCAACTCATGAGGAGGTAAACCACCAGGGGCCATTCCGTTCAACTGTTCTTGAAGATAGAGGTTTTGGAAATCATCTTCCACGGAATCAAATGAATAATACGTATGCTCTTGTCCGGGAAACATGCTGACCACTCGATCATTTAACTTATCGACATGCTCATTCAGTGGCGTGATAAGTGCCCGGTTAAGCAAGTAATCTTGATCCTCGGAATTATCTTCCAAGTCGGGAAAGGTAGCATCTATTAGTTGGGACACTGAATCTTCACCAGTCCAGGGTATCACCATATCATCTGGCATCTTTATCATGTCATTTGCCAAAGAAGGTTCATTTCCGTCACCAACTCGCATCAAGAAATCAGAATAAGATGTATCGCCCACTGCACGCATATTCTTCTTCAGACGAAGAATTTCTACATGTCTCCACAGAGCCGACCTGGTAAGACAAGAATCAACCATTTGCCCCCTTGAAGCTTTTGGTACAACTGGAAGAACCTGGCGAAAATCACCTCCCATAATAACAATCTTACCACCAAACGGCTTCTTGTTACCCGTTATATCTCTCATAGTCGTATCGAATGCCTCGACAGAATACCGATGTGCCATGGTAGCTTCATCCCACATAATCACGGTAGCTTGACGGAGTAGATCGGCCAACTTGTCATTTTTAGCGATGTCACATGTAGAAGTTGCAGTCGGGGTGAATGGAAGGTTGAATCTCGAGTGTGCAGTTCTTCCACCAGGTAGCATTGTAGCTGCAACTCCAGACGTAGCTGTTGCTATGGCAATACCACCACTTCTTCTTACGGTCGACAAAATAGCACGGTAGAGAAAAGTCTTCCCGGTACCTCCTGGACCATTGATGAGCACGAAAGTGCGACGCATTTTCACCTATAAGTACATTAGCTGGGACTCATTTTATCACTAATAAACTTGTTTGTAGGTGTTTTTGTGAAATAAGCTCTTATGGAGAAAGTTGCTCGAAAAGTGGTTTTTGTACCTCGGAGGACACATGTTATTCGGACCCTCAGTTTTGGATAAGGGGCACTGATGGACGCATTTATGTGTCTATTTTGATCTCAATAATGTGTATTGTTAGTGCTCGATTTTATACTTATTTGATTATTTTATGTCTTTGTAGGTGTTTTTGGAGAAATAAGCTTTTGCGGGAAAATTGGCTCAAAAAGTGGTATTTGCGCTCGTGGGAGAAAATTACTATTCGGACCCCTCAAATGGATAAGGGGCACCCAAATGATAAGGGGTAACCCCGCAGGGCAACTACTATTGGCACACCGGGAAGTTGATAAGGGAGGTCATCCCTTACCATTTAAATTTGGAAATTGGCGGGAGATTTTTGGCGCGACTATCAAATTAAGGTTCGACTTTTTGGGATGTCTCGAGAGTGATTCAATTGGAATTTGTTGCAATCACCCCGTTTGGACATAACAGGGTTGGTATGTCTCTTTAAATCGATTCAATTGGGCGGGATGATCGGTTCTGCTAAAACAGGGAGAAGAAGTGTTCGAGTAAAACGGAGATTTCGGGCGAGTTTGGTTGAATTTTAACCGAGTTCTTCTTGGATATGGATTCGTTTGGGCCTAATACACAATACAGGGCTGCTAATGTGTTTGGTATCGTAAAAAAAGGGTAGATATCTTTACATCCTGCTAAAACAGGGAAAGACCGAAAAGAGAGTTTCACGGGAACTAATATTGGCAGTTGCGTGCGGGAAGAATTGGAGAAGATATTTCTCGCGATTTGGTTTCAGTTTTGCGAGAAAAGTTGGAGTAAAAAAGGGAGACGCGTGAGATTAAAAAGGAAAAAAATATCCCGTGACTTGCAAAGAAAATAAAGAGAAGAGAAGTGAAGATTTTACGGAAGATTCTTTTGTTGGCTATATATATGCTGTTAAGAGTTCGAAAAAGGGTATCGAGGATTTGGGGGTCTATACGGAGGATCAGAGAAGCTGCAGAGCTCGATTTGGCAGCAGCAGGTGAAGAAGAAGAGAAAGGGTTGCAGACGACGCTAAAAAATTGTCGTTCTCAAGAACCCTAATTGAAGAACATTGGACCAACTCCTGCAGTCTTAAATTCAACATGTGAGGACCTTAGTATCGTTTAAGAGGCGAGACTTATTCTTCGCAGAACGATCTGTTTGTAACGCCTTTTCAGCGTTGCAACCGCTGCCGAGTTATTATCTTTCTCTTGTTTTTCACACTTTTGAGCTATGAACACCTATTTTGAGCACGTGAATAACATGAGGAGCTAAACCCCAACTTTGGGACGATGGAGGAAGCCATTTTTCATGCGTGTGGTAATTCTATTAATTCTTTTATGACTTATTGCATTGATTTTTAATCGTATCTTATGATTTTTATTGAATGATTGTGATTTCAATTGATGGGTCATGCTTTCTTAAGTGTTTTGATGTCTCATGCTTTAGATATACAAGTCATTACTTTCAAAATCTACTTTCGGCAATGAATTAGAGTCAATAAATTTGAGCTATAAATGTCTAGAATTATTAGTTGAACCACATGAATGTAAGAATTGGTGGAATCCCGAGTCTCGATAATCTCTCGATATTGTGACATCTTGTAAATATATTTTCTATGTTTTTAGAGTTTTCTGAAACTAAATCTTTACAAGTCTGAGTTGAACGAATTTTACTACCACTTTCTACAACATTATTGAGTCACACCAATTTTTGGCGCCTCCGACGCGGACTTGTATTTAGGTTCTAGGTTTTAGAGTTATTTTTATTTTTATTTTTTTTATTATTTTTTTGTTCTTTTTTACGCCTTTGGTATTTTTCGATTCTTTTCAGATTTGGATCGAAGCTACAAGGAAACAAAAAGTGCTTTAAAAGGAAAGCATCGCCAAAGAAGGAAAGAAAAGAGGAATCTGAAAGGAGTGAAGAAGAAGATTTTGTATATAGTTATTTTGTTTTATTTTTAGAAACTGTAAATAGGGTTGTATTTTTGTAATTTTTCTTTTTTCTTTTTGGACATTTTTATTTTTGGACACTTTTTGGACTTGGACATTATTTTTAAAACCCTAAGGAAGGGTTAAGGTTAAATATAAACTGTTTGCAGGGAAGGACGACGATTCACGATCTTGTCTCGGCCCCTCGGGTTCGTACACCGACATCGGAGTCGGTGGCTCGAGTCGACTTCAACGGTTCATCGCCCGTCGGTACGGGGAGGTAAGACTCTATCCACCCACGAATCCCCCGTCGGTGGGTTTTATTCGTGTGACAACTCACACCCCGCAAATAAAATGTCGAATCGGTATTACAATAGCCAATACAACGAATATCCGACTCGAGTTTCAAAATGGACGTTACTACTTTGACCATAGTGTGAATAGTGGTTGGGAACATCAGCCTTTTCAAGGTTATGGCTCATACCATGATGAGCCCAATTACTATCCACATGCCAACTGGTCGTATTAGCAAAATTCCTCTCTATTAGAGTCAACACGTAAGTTAGCTGAGGCGACACGTAAGTTAGCAGAAATGAATAACTTAGTTATGGACGAAAGCAGTGCAACGTGTGAACCTTCTTTCCTAGATAAAATCAGGAAGTCATGTGAATCGACTCGAGAAAATGTCTTAGAGGCCCAGGAAAGAAATGCTCAAGATAGTTTCAATTTCCAATATAGTGTTTCCAATAGTACCTTTGAAAATGAGGATAGTTATTTGCATAATCAAGATGACGAGGTTAGAATTGGTAACACTACTTTAGATGAGGTTCAACCATTTTCATGTTATTACAATGATGATTATGATGAGGATAGTGTTGATGAAGAATTTGAAATAAGTAGGCATAGTGATCAGGAATTTGTTACTCCAATTGAGCTTAATAATGATAATATTTCTAGTTCAAATCCAAATAATTTTAATAATTATTCACCTATTCAAAAGGACGAGGATTTGACTAGAGATACCACCGTTTTAGACGATGTAGATTTTCCTTATGATTACAAAGCCGATTATGGTTTAGAGGAACGAGTTTCTTCTGAGAACATTGTTTTAGAGTCTAGCGATTTAGAAACATTAGTCTTAGACAAAGAAGATGAACTCGTAGAGCTTTCAAATATGATAAGTGAGGATGCACCTTCCGATTATAACTTAGAAGAAGCAGTTGACCATTTTCAGGATTCCGATGATCTAGAAATTAGGGAAATTGTAGATAGTCTATCTAGAGACACCCAAAACTCTAAGTTTGGGGGTGATTATCATTTTCCCCGTGCTTTACCTTTAGCTCGTGTAGAGATCCCTCACTTGGGACTTGATATATGTGCCTCAACCATTGAGCAGATTGCCTTCATACTAGTTCTCCAGAACCTAATAATGTCCATGAAGAAGTTCAGTTGTTAGAAACCCATTCTCTGGTTGATGTGGTTTATCCAGGCTATGATACCCAGATTGATTTTGTTTTCCCACCAAATATTTTTCAACCAATTGTGGGAATGTATGAATTTCAAATGTGTCAGTTATTAAGTTCTGAGACCAAACCTAATTATTTTAGGAGAATAGAAACGACACATTTGCTTAAGATTGACCGCCGGTTTCATCGTGGTCAATTGTGTGAGTCAAACCTGATTGACTTTAAGGATCCTGATTATTTAGGTTATTATTATGTGCTTCTAAGTTTTTACTTGAGTATTTTCAGACTCTAATACCTAAATCGGATCTTAGCCTCGAGGAAATCCAACCCATGAAAATATTTTATTTGGACCCAGTTATAGAACCTGAACCTGAACCACAGCTAGATGTAGTTGTCTTAAACAGGAAACTAGACAAGGGTGTGCTTTATTTGTTAATTTTCTTGGCATGTTGCAGATTCCTTTTACTTGTGATAGCTCTATTTGGTTTTTTATGACCCACAGATATTTCGGCTATTACTTTATGATTGTATAAGGTGACTAATCCTTCGTGAGTCTGGCTGAAGACTTTAAACTTAGCACTTCTTGGGAGGTAACCCAATATTCATGCGACACGGTAATATCTTTCCTTATCTCTTTTACTTCAAATGGTAACAGTTTCTCCTTGTTCATGTTTTTAATTTTATCTTTAGAACATTGAGGACAATGTTAGATTTAAGTTTGGGGGTATGGGAGAAACTTGTTAGTTGCATTAATAAACTCCAGAGCCTAGAAATTTATGTTTATTTAGGATGGCACTAACCAATCTAAGTGGATGGAAGCATTTTGGTTGTAAGAGTTGAGGAACCAATCTGATTAGATGGAAACATCTAGAAGAGTCTATTCATAAAAGCACAGAGCTCAGGTGTTACAAATAACATGATAGTTTCACCATATCTCGTTGAGTCCTTTTCACTTCTGTTTTTATTTTTATTTTGTTTTTAAACTATGTTTATCTAAGTGATTAGATGGGGCCCACGATTCAAGTTGTTACCAATGCTAGGGTGAATTAGAGTGATTGAGATACCAAAAAAAAAAAAAAAAAAAAAAAAGTGAAGAAAGTGAAAAAAAAAAAGTTGAAAAAAAAAAGTGAAAAAAAGAAAAAAAAAAGAAGAAGAAAAGAAAGTGAGACCAGACCATCTGACCAACCGGAATAAATTCAATAAAGTCGACCACTGGAACCCTTGTATATGCCAGTTGTGTTGACCTAGAGTTAAGTTTATCGACCACTTTGGTTCCCTTGTATATGCCGGTGTGTTGATATTAGTCGACCGGTGTCTCGGTCCATTAGGATAGGTTCATTTTGGCGGAGGCCTTGGACGGATATGGGAAACATTGATCACTTAGTAAACATCAAAACCATCTATGTTTTTCTCTATATCCATCTTCTTGATCTATCCATGTGATTAGTTTTGACTTCGGGTATTGATGTCCATAGTGCGACTATCTGAGTAGAGCTTTGTGACTTATATATGAATTTTAGTATGCTTGAGTGCAAACTCGTGTACAAAGAATTGGAATTTCGCATCGGGGTACTTCCTCCGTAGTCAATAAGTATGCCAACCAAGGAGACTTTTTAGTGCCTTCCAAGGTTCCTGCGTAGATAGTTAGGGTGCTGAGTAAAGGTTTTGTGGGTACACCTCTGGTAAACCCTCCCGAGACTATAACTCGGCCACTAGGGCCACCTAGGGGTTTAAAGGCTTATTGCATACGCTAAATGCAATCGACGATGCACTGCGGATGACAGTGAGTTAGGATTTTATTTTCTATTTGATTTGCTCGAGGACTAGCAAATAATAAGTTTGGGGGTATTTGATGGACGCATTTATGTGTCTATTTTGATCTCAATAATGTGTATTGTTAGTGCTCGATTTTATACTTATTTGATTATTTTATGTATTTGTAGGTGTTTTTGGAGAAATAAGCTTTTGCGGGAAAATTGGCTCAAAAAGTGGTATTTGCGCTCGTGGGAGAAAATTACTATTCGGACCCCTCAAATGGATAAGGGGCACCCAAATGATAAGGGGTAACCCCGCAGGGCAACTACTATTGGCACACCGGAAGTTGATAAGGGGAGGTCATCCCTTACCATTTAAATTTGGAAATTGGCGGGAGATTTTTGGCAGCGACTATCAAATTAAGGTTCGACTTTTTGGGATGTCTCGAGAGTGATTCAATCGCTGGAATTTGTTGCAATCACCCTGTTTGGACATAACAGGGTTGGTATGTCTCTTTAAATCGATTCAATTGGGCTGGATGATCGGTTCCTGCTAAAACAGGGGAGAAGAAGTGTTCGAGTAAAACAGAGATTTCTGGGCAGAGTTTGGTTGAATTTTAACCGGAGTTCTTCTTGGATATGGATTCGTTTGGGCCTAATACACAATACAGGGCTGCTAATGTGTTTGGTATCGTAAAAAAGGGTAGATATCTTTACATCCTGCTAAAACAGGGAAAGACCGAAAAGAGAGTTTCACGGGAACTAATATTGGCAGTTGCGTGCGGGAAGAATTGGAGAAGATATTTCTGCCGATTTGGTTTCAGTTTTGCGAGAAAAGTTGGAGTAAAAAAAGGGAGACGCGTGAGATTAAAAAGGAAAAAATATCCCGTGACTTGCAAAGAAAATAAAGAGAAGAGAAGTGAAGATTTTCTGGAAGATTCTTGCACCTGTTGGCTATATATATGCTGTTAAGAGTTCGAAAAAGGGTATCGAGGATTTGGGGGTCTATACGGAGGATCGGAGAAGATGCGAGCTCGATTTGGCGGAAAGTGAAGAAGAAGAGAAAGGGTTGCGGACGACGCTAAAAATTGTCGTTCTCAAGAACCCTAATTGAAGAACATTGGACCAACGCCCGCAGTCTTAAATTCAACAGTGAGAACCTTAGTATCGTTTAAGAGGAGACTTATTCTTCGTAACATTCATTTTTGTAACGCCTTTTCAGCGTTGCAAACTGCACTGAGTTATTATCTTTCTCTTGTTTTTCACACTTTTGAGCTATGAACACCTATTTTGAGCACGTGAATAACATGAGGAGCTAAACCCCAACTTTGGGACGATGGAGGAAGCCATTTTTCATGCGTGTGGTAATTCTATTAATTCTTTTATGACTTATTGCATTGATTTTTAATCGTATCTTATGATTTTTATTGAATGATTGTGATTTCAATTGATGGGTCATGCTTTCTTAAGTGTTTTGATGTCTCATGCTTTAGATATACAGTCATTACTTTCAAAATCTACTTTCGGCAATGAATTAGAGTCAATAAATTTGAGCTATAAATGTCTAGAATTATTAGTTGAACCACATGAATGTAAGAATTGGTGGAATCCTGAGTCTCAGTAATCTCTCGATATTGTGACATCTTGTAAATATATTTTCTATGTTTTTAGAGTTTTCTGAAACTAAATCTTTACAAGTCTGAGTTGAACGAATTTTACTACCACTTTCTACAACATTATTGAGTCACATCAGGCACCCTAATTGCTATTCGCACCCCCATTTCTGTTAGGGGGAGGTCGTCCCTACCATTTAAATTTCCATTTTTGGCGGGAAACGTTGTTCTTCAAGAAACCAGAATTAGGGTTCGTATTTGGAGGAGATTCAAGGAGACTCAATGGCTTAAATTGCATGGAAAGGTCTGTTTGAGCTTAACAGTCATGGTATGATCGATGCTTTGGGTTGTAATTGGCTGGAGAACTGGAATTGAAGAAGTCAAAGCATTACGGTTTTCTTTTAAGAAACCCGATCATCCCTGTTTCGGATTTGGTGGATTTTTAGGAGGATTCAAGTGCTACTATCGATCACATTGGGCCTGGTGCAGCTAAACAGGACTGGTAAGTCCATCAGAATCGAAGATATCGTCTCCACACGATACAACAGGGAAGAGAGAGTATTACGGGTAGTTATCCTAAATATGGGAGTTACGTGAATGATAAAGGAGAATATATTCCCTAATTGATTTCAATATATCTATGGGAAAGTTTTGGACAACTCAGAGGCGTGTGAAGATAAACAAGAAAATATTCTCCTATCAAAACAGGGAAATACATTCTCGGGTTTCTCTCACTCCTTCCCGTGTTTGCAATGTTTCTTTAAGGGTCAGCGTGTGGCCGGAGTGTGTCAGCAATGTCTTTGCAGCTTTTTTGGAGGTTGTGAACTACAACAGACGTATGAGAAACAAGAATGGAAAGAAAATATTCCCGAGTGTATTCCTCTTCAATGCCGAGTAATGGAGGATGATTGGGAGTGAATGAGAAAGATTTCTTGGTGTTGCTCGATATAAAAAGGTTGCTGGGGTCGAGTAGAAAGATATCGAGTGATTGGGGAGAGCTTGGGGAGAGTTTAGAGCGTCAATAAGGTGAGAAATCAAAGTTGCAGAGCTTGTCTCTGCTGCTGCCATTGAAGACGAAGAACACGAAGAACAGACTGCCGAAGACCGTCGTTCTTCAACAGTGTTAACGACTCGCAGTTGTGGGTCGTAGTTTGGAGACAGACTTAAAAGAAACAGCGGCAGTTTATCTTTATTGATCTCTGTAACAGTGTTTGCAATAGTTATAAACGTTGCAAACACCCGATTTTCATCATTTTCTCCTTTTCATCATTTGTAAACACCTTTTCGAGCAATGAAATCAACTTTTGAGCGCGTTTCCAACATGATGAGCTAAACCTAATCCTTGGGGCGATGGAGGAAGCTATCTTTCCAATGAAAAAGTGGTAATTCTTAATTATTTAATTTGTGCAATTTTAATTATGATTATTTGCCTAGATTAAAAATAGATTTTATGATTTTTGTTAAACAATTGTATTTTATATTGATGGAATATGCTTAGCCTAAGGTTTTGATATCCCATGCTTTGGATTAACATTTGTTGTTTCTAAAAAATCTACTTTTGCAATAGTTGAGAATCAAATTGAACGTGTGAAATTGCATGATTGTAACTAGTATCACTTTGGAATTGGTAAATAGCGGAATCTTAGCCTCAGCCTCTCCATAATTTCCAAACAACTTTTTAATTGAGCTTGTTATTTTTATTTATAAAAATTAAGTCTAAAAAATATGCTTTCACAAGTCTTGAACGAACCTATTACTACAACATCATTGAAAATAAACCATCAACCATCAATAAAGAAGACTCTGCTTTCTTTTCTTCGGACGGCACCCATAATTGTATCATAAGCCTTGGAATGATCTTCATTCAACTTGTCCACATTCATCATATCTTCTTCGGAAACCGGAATGGATACCTCCTCTTCGATCAAATCAAACACCTGTAAATTATCGTCTAATATGCCGACAATTTCTGGAAGATCATAATATTTTAAACGCTTTCCATGTTGATGAAGCATTTGACCCAGCTCTCTGAGAAGACGGTCTGATAAGTATACAGAGCTTATATCACTTGAACTTGCATAATCTTCAACCATGTCGTTGAAGAACTCGTCCCATAACTTTCTAACGTCCACCGAGTTGCAGAAAACCAATATGCTACCAAAAAGAGTTCTCAAAGCAGATGGCATCTTATTTGTTGCTGCTTCGGCCAAACATGCCCTCAAACTATTATCATTCTCCAACAATCCTCGTGCCTCGGCTGCACTTTTAAATGTATGATATATTCTGCCGTCAACTGTCAACAAATCTTCGTATGAAGTAGCACCCCTAACATGCATAAGTATGAGCCTCAGAAAAAACCTTTCGCCGCAATAGGGGCACAAAATATACTCTACCAATCACCCTCTGTTTTGTTCTTCTTCTATGCCATTTCTTAATTGCTTTGTCCCATGTGTAGTGTTCAGGAAACTCCCGATACAACCATCGCCTAGCCATAGGATCACATGCATTTGTAACAAAATACTCCGTCAACATCGTTTTGGAATTATTTTCATTTGCTAAGACCTCATCGACTGTTTGATGCTCATATAATAGGACACTATTTTGTTTGGGAAGATGCAAGTGCAATCGTTGAACTGCTGGACACATCTTATTCATCGCAAACCTGTATATCCTCCACATTGCCTCTTGAGCACACACCCATCTTGCATTGATATAGCGTGTTACCTCGTTATTCTCGGATTCTGGCTGTACTGGTTGCACTCGGAAGGAAATACAATCTGGGCCCTTGTAGACGTACTTGTAAAGATAATTCACACTTTGGACAGTGGAACAAACTTCTACATTGATGTGGCAATCATATTTCTGAAGAAGCCAAGGATTATAAGGCACCACAAATCTATTGTCCGCTATGAAGTTCTTACTCATTTGTATAGTATTTCCATCATCTCTCCTCTGGTAGACTGGGTAAGCATCTTTGCCTTGCACGGTACATTCAGAAAATTATTTCGGAAACCCTCTCTTGCACTTCCCTTCCCTCATGCACTTGATGCCACATGGACCATGAATCATCCATTTTTTCACACACTTATATAATTCGGGATCTTTCTTCTTATCAGGGATTTCTGCTCTAACTATACGATCATAATCATCAGGACCTTGTAACTTGTCTTCTTTTTCCAATATGATCAACATATGGACATGAGGTAGACCTCTTTTCTGAAACTCAATCACGTGAACATGAGCAACTACTCTTCCTAGTACATAATTTAGCACGGAATACTCTAGTTGTTAAATCAGGCCTATCTGATGCAGATTGACCAGGACGTAAATTAGCTACAATCTCGGGCCAGAGTGGATTGCAAGTCATTGTAAGAAATATATCAGGCTTCCCATATTTTTGTACTAATGCCATCACATCTTGGTATCGCTGGTACATATCACGTGGCCCACCAATGTATGATGAAGGTAGTACTATCTTCTTGCCTAGTTCGTCTATTGACACAAAAAAACGTATCAAGAATTCATGCATGTTTGATGTACTTGGGATATAAAAATAGAACCATACCAAGTGCTTTGTTTTTTTTTTTTAAATAAAGTGGATTCTAGAGCTTTGAGTTAGGAAAAAAAACATAATGCACATATGTATTTTATTTGTAACTTACCTACGCCTTGGTTTCATGACTCTTTGTGCATCTTGTAGTCCTTCGTAGATTTCCGCCGTTATTTCCTTCTGATGACCTGTAACCCATCTGAGTCTGGCGGAGTCAATTTTAACCCAATTATCCACAACGTACTGTTGCAACAATCGCCCACCTCGAAGAAAAAGTGAATCATGATTGTTTCGGATCTGTCCAACAATTAAAAAGATATAAAAACACCCAAAAAATTGATTAAAAATGTGAGTTCAGGGCTTTGGATATATATAGATATCATGCAGGGTATACCGAACGATTTGTCATAATTCAGGAAAAACATGAATTCAAAAGCTTTCTTAATTAAAGATTGTATTAATACCTGCAGAATGTACGAATAATATCCACGGATTGACATCTTTCTTCCATTTACATCTTTGCTGTTTATGTCCCACCCGTAGCTTCCATAAGGGAGTAAAAGTGGATACTGCATAGGATCGTAATTACCACCTGTCTCAAAGACTTGCAAGAGATTCCCACCCGTTGTCTGCACTACTATTTCACGTTCAGTATGTGTGTAACTTTCATCACCTATCGGCACAATAGCCGCAACACGGGAAGCGGTTGGAAGAGTGTACTGCAAACCGATCTTTAGGTTGCTCTTTAATAATCGGTGGCAATCCAAAAGATCTTCTCGTTCTGAACCTTGATGAAAAACATGGACAAAGCTATTGTGTCTATTCAATATTTCTCTTAACAGCTTCAATACATTCCTATCCAACACATCATTACCTTCCTTCATCCTCCACTTAATCTCATGGTCTGTGTCATAAAAATATATTTGTATATATCGCGGTCGAGCTGCTCTATCTAGAGGTAAAAGGCTACCTATCCTATGGTAAAGTTGGCCTTGAATGCGGAATGTATAAACTCCTTCAGTGCCATCGGCAAGATCCCTATCAAAGTAGACCCCCATCGAAGTAAGCGAAAAACAACGGTTATAAGATCTAATGTTGATCCTAAAATCTTTTCCTCTTGGTCCCTGGTCATCAAACAACTCTAGAAGTTCTATAGGTGGCTCAATAAATGGTAAAGATATTTTTCCCTTACCACAACAAAAATACTCTGATTCACGATAAAAAATCTCTGCATGACATTTTGGACATGTTTCTGATGGTGGCAAATGGTACTTTACAAATCCAACTTGGTAAGTAAGTCATCTTGCACAATTATGGAAAGAAGATCTTCCCACAATACTTCGACGTGGACGACCTACCTGTCTTCCAATCCGACTTCCTTGTGGATTTCTTTGAAAATAAACCGAGAGAGCTTAACATCTATATGTATTTAGCATCCAAAGAAACCAAATACCTTTCAAATAATTTAACTATTGCACTTCAGAGAAGTAAAAAAATCTTACATGCTGCATTTTGTGTATGTTGAGATTCTTGAGATTGAGCATGCGCCATAAGTCGAGGACTTCTACGTAGATTCAATGTAAGATTGTCATCTGTTGCTACATAAATTGAGTAGGTGAAAATAACCATTAGGTCATCACAAAAAAACTATGAACATCGATGGATATATTCTAAGGCGAAATATACGTAGATAGTGATGTAAGAAAGATACGACTATACCGATTATATCCTGTATATGTGGTGGTTCTCTATGTTGAGGATGTTGACTGAACCTTGGACTTCTGCGCAACGGTAATTGGGCAACATGACTGCTTTTTCCACGACGTGGTACACTTACTTGACGCAGGGTAGTTTCTGCAGCAGTTTTCCCATCATCGGAGCTGCTATCATCTGTCGAGTCATGATTGGTTCTCTCTATAGCGACACTAATAACTACGGCTCATGCCTCTTTTGTTCCAGGAACATTGTTGTTGGGTCGGTGCCGTTTCTGTTTACCAAATATTTTTGTTGAACATAAGTCTAAATTCACATCCATTTTTACTTAATAATCCTAAAACTGAAAGAGATAGAACACCTATTTTGGTATCTCAAAAGAGGAATTTGTACATAAACATATAATACACTACTACAAACTTCTCATTAAAAAACTGAGCTGCATCTATTGCTATTGAAAATATAGATATATAATGATACATGTTATCATGTGTGCTGGCCATGTGCATGCTTATGATGGGAAAATAGTTCACATGAATAGAGAATATAGATATATAGTAATACTAATTGCAGAAACGTGTTAACGATAGAAAGTCAGATCCCTACGGATCTGGCCACATAACTACTGGGGATGAAGGTAATAGAGAATGCTTAGATCACAGGAATACCTCTGTTTTGATGCTTGTGGTTTCTATCAGTAACCACAACTTATGTCTAGGTTGTTTTTTCAGAAAATCTCTAAATGATGTAACAGATATATACACATACCTGATAAAGTGCAATCGACTTTCCTTTTCTTTTTCGGGATGCCTCGGCGTCCTCATCTTGGCGCTGAACTTGCTCAATAATTTCAGGACTGCAGCTCCATTCAAGGATGAGCTATTTTTTATTTACAGTCACTAAACTTCGTAAAGAGATTGAAAGTGTAGTTTTAACAACGCAGGTTAAAATCAAACTCATTGAGGGTGTGTTTGCAGATGCTAGTTGTATATGCAATATAAGAGACATACATTTTTTGTGAAATCTCGTCCACTGGAATCTGTATATAATGCCTTACTGGTCTCCATGTTAGTTGTAATCTGTGTTTCCATTTCCTCCCCAGTTCCATCAATGGGATGAACAGTTCCAGGCTGAATTTCAAGGAATCATCATTTATTAAAACAAATAGAGCATTTAACACTTGTTGACTTATACAGTATAGTTTACATTTGAGTTAGCATAGTTAAAGTTGACTTACAAAGAAATCTACCCGACCATTCTGGATCCGGCATACGACTGTCGTAGTCTGAGAAAGAGAAGACCTT
This sequence comes from Papaver armeniacum, assembly GCA_023531295.1. NCBI lineage: Eukaryota > Viridiplantae > Streptophyta > Magnoliopsida > Ranunculales > Papaveraceae > Papaver > Papaver armeniacum. Next base: position 102,355 of record JAJJWW010017554.1, read on the forward strand.
AGAGTTGAAAATACAGATTGAACAGTTGGATTAATCTCCCTATAAACTTGAGTTGTGGTCTTCAGAACTGGGACCCGATCACTCTCCATGCCTATAGAATCATGATGTCGAAATTAAAACCAAGGAAATGTCAAACCCATTAAAGGTAGCAAAATCAGAACCATTTAGGAATTCAAAGGCCTGTGGTTATGAAAAGAGATCTTACAGATTGCCTTTTGTGTATGTATTCCTTCTTGATCTTTTTCGGATGGTGCAGGGGATCTCTTAAGTGTTATAGGAGGTGGCATACCACCCTCCATTGCTGAAAAAGTTGTTTTTCAGTACATTTTCCATTTACAGAGTAGTTTGGTAGTATAAAAAAAAAAATCAGTACATGGTGATGAACCACTTACATATTTCAGGTTGTGTTTGAAAGTGCTGCATGAGTTTTATACTTCTATGAAGGTTCAAGTCACCAGCGCGAGTGCCCGCCATTGCTGCAACAGATGGAAAACAAAAAATTAGAAAGCACAAAAGGCATTTAAAAAATTAATTATTACGTATCGCATTTTGTGTATGTGCTCGTTATTGATCTGGTTCGAATAGTGCAGGGGGTTCTCTAAAGTGTTATATGAGGTGGCAGACCACCCCTCCATGGCTTGGAAAGAGTTGATTTTCAGTACATTTTCCATTAACATAGTAGTATGGTAGTATTAAAAAAAAAAAATTAGTACATGGTGATAAACCACTTACACATTTCAGGTTGTGTTTGAAAGTGGTGCGTGATTTGAGGGCTTATATGAAGGTTTAAGTCAGCAGCGTGAGAGCCCACCATTGCTACAAAAGTTGGGACCAACAAAAATATTAGACAGCACAAAGAGCATTTACAAAATTAGACACCACTCTACAAAGAGGCACTTTCACATATTATACTCACTTAAAAAAAAAATTGCAAACCAAATATCAAACACCACCAATCAGAAAAACATAGTAGTAGGGAGGAGAATTACCATTACTTGTTCCCATTTCCGCACTCATTATTAGTTGCATAATCTACTTTTGTTTTATTGATTTGATAAGGTCTGTGTCCTTTTTCAAGGATCATCTCTCTTTCCTTTTCAGTTAGTGGACTTTTTCCTGCCATTCGTACATTTTTGCTTTCAATTCTAATTCTTTTCTCCCTGTCTTTAGCATGATGCTCCAGTAATTCATCCACTTCAAGTGGACGTTTCTTGCTTCTTTCTTTTATCTGTACCAATGCCTTCCAAGTATACGAGATTGAAATATAAGAAAACACGACACCATAAGTCTTTTATGTAACAATATAATATAATAAGTCAATTTAATGACAGCGAAAGTGATTTTGATTCAGACTTCGTATTGTCCTTCATTGCCACTTATACCTAAGATTGACTATGTAAACATATGAAATTTCACTGCATAAGGGTATATCTAGAACCTACCTTGATCAACTTGTGAAAATCATGACCTAGAAGTTTTCAATTTGTTTTGTCTCACAACTGCATTTAATAAATTACAAACTAAACATATACTCAGTGACCTAGATATTATCTTTCTCAACTTTGTGTATCGTGATAGTTGGTGGAAGATGGTATAAGGAAAAACAACATCCAAGTTATATTTGGTTAAACAAATTTTCAATTTTCAGCAAAATTATATAAATGTGTTCCTTACCACTATTCATTACTGCAACCTGGTCACTACTGCCTCCACTTGCAGTTGCACTTCCTCGTTTCAAATAAGCAATACGTTTGTATTCACGAATTTTTCCTTTTCGACTTCATTTAGTGAATTTCTTCTTGCGATGTACACGATACGACGCTCCTGTAATTGAGTTTCTCTTTGCTTCGTGACCATTTCAAGTTTCTTGTTTGCTTCATTGTCGGCACCAACCGCTCCTGTTGTTGATTTTGGTCAAGGAACTTAGGGCTTGGCGAGGATAAAGCGATTTGCAAGTAGAATTAGTTCATGTGCTGCATAAAAGCATAAATATTTTTGTTAAGTCGAATATATAAAAGCATAACCGTTCTCTGTAAGTTGAATACATAAAAACATCTGCAACATAAGTATCAAAATATACAGTCGCCTCACCACTACTTGTTTCTGCTTTATCTCCATCTTTATTTCCCTGCCCACGTTTAAGTGCCCGCAAACGATAAGCATTCCTCCGTTGTTCAAGTAGCGCATCTTTTTCCTCCTTGGGCATTGAATCCCGTTTGCACTTACTAAGGTACGATTTTTGAGCAATCGAACCTCTCTTTGCCGTTCTTTGTTCATTCTCATGTTCCGCGTAGTCGAGCTAGCTCAACGATTCTAGGAATGCGACGAACTTCGCCTTCCATTTATCTTATTGTTTTAATACCGGAGGATGCAAGGTTAGGAAGTTAAATTAATCAAAGACAACCATGAATGACTGGGTAATGAATTCAAATTGGTATTTTCAACAGCTCATTCATAATCATAAGAGTTTCATTTCTGCATAATCCTTAGTGTAACCGATTTAATCATCTAGGATATCAATATTAGAATGGTGACTTATATTTTGCCTTGCATTTCTGCATATTTTTTTTAAATTCTTAGTCTTGGTGTTAAGTTTCGATTGATATGAAGTTGGAAATACCAATTTGAATTCATTCCACTGCATGAAAACCAATATCCAATATATGGGATATGAAGTTGGAAATACCATTCCACTACATGAAAACCAATATCCGATTATATGGGACATGAAGTTGGAAATTTAATAAATTTCAGAAGCAAAACTAATCAAATCATTGTTACTTGATGACGGGATTCGTTTATCAAATTGGGAATAGTCATATGAAACCCTAAACTCTAATTTCACATACAAAGAAGATAAAATTGATTGTTACTTGATGACGGGATTCGTTTATCAAATTGGGAATAGTCATATGAAACCCTAAACTCTAATTTCACATACAAAGAAGATAAAAATTGGGGGATTCATAATTAAAATCATACCATTATAGAATCATAAGCAGTCTCGAGTTTTCTCCGAAGTTCCATATTAGTAGAAGCTTTACGAATGCATCAACATCTTAAGCTAATACAGGTACAGAAGGAAAAGCGAGAGATTGGAGAATGGAGAAGAATATGATAGGAATTATATTCAGTTATGTTCAATCTAATCAAATGTGAAAGAGTTGAGAGTAAGAGAGAAAGTGAGTCTGTTGGGTGATCGTCGAGAAGGGAGAAGAATTTTCGGGAGAAGACAAGGAGAGGCGAGAGTTGAATCCCTAAATCTAAGACAGAGTCGAGAGAGAAAGAGCAAAAGTGAAAGAGTGTTAGAAAAAGAAAAAAAAAGGTGCTGCTTGGGATTCGAACGCGGGACCAATATGCTCGTGATTACCATTTTTTCTGTACTTTACTATGATACCCTTTCCATCTTTATGTCATTACTTACCATATACCCTGTTAGTAAGATTAAGATAAAAGGGCAGTTTAGACATTCCGCCGTGCTACACCAAAACCACCCAAAATGGGGCCTTTTCTTTATTATAGGAAGATATTTTAACTGATCAATTTAAGTTACACGAGATAAAGTGCAAATTGCAGAGTAGAGAGATGAGGAAGAGGGAGAGACGACGAGGAAGGAGTTTGGAGATAGAACCAGAAATGGATATTAAAAACAGATTAGGGGCCAAATTTGGAATTTGGGATAATAATTAATAAAACTAAAGTTAAAATTTTTAAAATTTAAAAAGTGTTAGGTCAAAAAGGGTCTTTGACGGTCAATAATGAGTCAAGGTACCAACCCTTAATATTTTAAGTATTGGTACCAAAGCTAGGTATTGGTCATTTGCTGGGTACCAAACGTTAAATATCCCTTAATTTAATCGGAAATGCTCAACATAAGAGAACTTACAGAGCCGCACAGTACTTTCACATAGAAGTGGATCAGGGAAAGATCAATACTGCGGAAATATACAAAGATTCATTCTATTTTTCATCAATATTTGCATATTGATACCATAGACTTAATCTTTGTCATCAAAAGTTCATTCTATTTTCCATCAATATTTGCATAATGAAATATAATAGACTTAACTTTTGACATATATGTGACAATCATAGTTCACGGACGTAAACACACATATTCCATAACATTATTTTTGCAATATATAAAACCAATATAGATTAATACTGCAAAATCATCTTCCAATAAACTTCAGAATTTAAATAAATAAATCTAAAAACATTGCAAGATGAAAATCGTTGGCAATAGCTATGTGTACCCACAATAATTGCTATTCCAAACCCTAGTTATCCTTCTTAAAACACAAGAATAAATTCTCATAAGAAGTTTCCTAGACATAACAAAACAACTCCTAAAAACAAGAACCGATCACAAGCTAAATCAAAGTTCACATTCGGAAGCTTTAAAGGTTTCAAGACCTTTGAGCTTGTGATTGACAACATCAATCGCTTCTTTGGAGACGGAATTCTCATTGAGAAGATCCTTAACATGTGTCTTCATGAGACCAAAAATTGATAGGATCCGGAGATGCCTATATTATAAATAACCGCAATCGCACGGTGTCTAACTAGTAGACAGGGGCAAGTACGGGTCGTTCCCACAAGGAGCGGTGGAAATACTATAATCAAGATGTCTAATAAAAATTAACCAGAAAAGATGTTTTTGGATTTTTGAAAGAATAATAAAATAAAAATAAACTAAAGTAACAAGACAAATCCAATGGAAGAATCGGTAACCAGGGTTTATAGTATCCACCACTATTTCTATTCAATTACTGAAATGAAACATAATTCATGAATATTTATTTATCGTCCGTTCTATCAACATCACCTATTATATGTATTAGAGTCGCAAATATCACTGGGACACCCTCAGCATGGCACATCAAAAGACTAAACCCAAGCATGCACCATCAAATTGTATTAGTGAGAAAATTATACGAAACTAAATATAGGTTCACAAATAATACCTGGCTATTCTAAGCATATCCCATCAAAGGAATTTACCCAAGCATGAAATATCAGACAATGAGACAAATATATTTGTTATCCTAACAATTATGCACAAAGGTTCTACAAAACCGGTGAAGAGACAACTTATATTTCGATAAATTGATAAACAATATCAAGAACTAATCATATTCAATTCATAATAGCCTTCAAAACATAAATGTATCAAATCAAATTGCTCTTATGCTCGAAGTGGTTTTTACCATAAACCCTAACCACAAAATTTAGCAATACATGGCTTTCTCAAAAGCCATAAACAAATCTAAATAAGAACAACAAACAAAGCACTGGGAATTGAAATAACAAATACTCCAAACCCTTGTTCTCCAGTTGCGGCTCTGTCGCCTCTTCTCCAAGTTGGTTGCGGCTCTGTAAGCCGGCCTCCCTTCTGTTCGTCTCCCCCCGTGTCTCTCTCTCTATAGCATTGATATGTTGCGACAAAAGAAAACCTAGCAAAATAATTGCCAGGCCCGGTCCATTATTAATTCGAATCACCAAATCCAAGCACATAACCAACTCCTTAAACATCCGAGTCTCGTCACCAGCTAGGCAGGCATACTCAAGTCCCTGTCCGTCCAAGCATCTCAGTCAACTACTCTTCCATGACGAACTGAGCACCTTCTTGCACCGTCGATTCTTGCAATGTAACACCAGCGAGTCAATCCTCCATTCTCACTGCTCGGTTCAAATCAGATTAACACCCGGACCATGGCATTAGTTCTCTTCCTTCTGCTGCCAAATTGCACAACTGTTTGCAGCACCAAACCCATTCATTCCATCTCCATCGTTCACCGGCAATTGCATAGCTTAACTACCTTGCTCGGTCTCAGCCCCACTATCGATTCCATCTTTTTCTGTTCCAGTACCTGGCAGTTCAAGTACAACTGTACAAATCAGCCATCTCTACAGCCAACAAACCACACAGATACCATCGTTGTTGCTGTGACGAACTCGAGAGAATCACCAAACCCGAACTCGAGCAAACCAGCAACGGACCCATTTTAGTTCGAATCCATTTTCGCTACACACAGACCCTGACTCTCTCCAGTACCGATCACAACAGCTAATACCCTGACCATCGGCACCATGGCCGTCTCTGATATTCGGCTGACCTTGTGCGGAAGTGCTCGCAAAGCCTTTTAATATAACAAAATAAAATAAATAGCCTATATGTTTAATTCGTTAAAAGTATCTACTATATAACATTAAAATGCTTGATTGGTATATGGTAAAGAACATTAACATGCTGGGACCAGAGCTCAGACAACAAAACTTGAACAAACAAATGCAAATACTAGATTTAAACAAAAAAAAAAAAAAAAAAAAAAAATCTAAATGAACCGCTCATTTAAACAAAACTAAAACAACACAGAAAATTTAAGTTTGTGGATTTCATGAACGATTGGAGGGTGTTTAAATAGTAACTAATTTCAACTTGTTTTAGGGGAAATGATTCCATTGTTGTAATCCCCTTTATTTTGTTTGAGCTATCATGTTTGGATGGTTGTTTGTTGGTGCCCTATTATCCAACCCCTGCAAATCCCAGTGAATAGGGCCCACCATCATGTGCCTGGTTGTTTTAAAGTCGTCCAAATAGGCGGTTCGTTTAAAAGCCTGAAAAAAATTAGGATTTAAACCATAAAAACCAAAAGAACTAGCCATGTGAAATATGAATGAGTGAATGGAAATACAATGTTTGGACTGATTATTTCCCCTATCTTGCTCTCCCCTACTTTGATTCCGTTTGTAGTTTGAGTCCTCTAGCGTTGGATCTACGGTGATAAAAGATGACCTCGACCTTGATTCTTGTATGTGTACATGTTTGTGTAGTTAGGACTTAGGAGAAACCGAGAAAGACCGAGAACGAAAAGTTAAATACAATCAACCGCGGTTGTTAGAGAAGAGATTCAAGAGAATTTGTAGCGACCAAAATTAATTTTGGGCCATCAATAGACAAGCCCAAAATGGCGTAACAAATTTCCGCCTTGTGCTGTCGCACAACTTGACGGGCTTCAGAGCCGGCCCTGATCGGCACCCACTATATTCTGTCCATCTAAATATCAGCCACAGCACCTTCTTCCATCGACTGCTATTAACAACTTCGATAATTCAAAACAAACCCCAGAAATCCATTCACGGCCATACTACCAATCTGCAGGCCAACCATCAGTTCTGTGTTCGCAGTCCCAAGACTCATCGATCACCATTCATGCTTCTGGTCCCGAGAACTCCCATATCCTCATCGAACTTCCATTTTGATCGACAGCAAACCAGCACAATGAATCCAACAGAATCTCTCTCCATCGTCTTCCCGTCTAGGCAAACCTCCAATGACAGAAACTACTTTGCTCCATCGACTTCAGTTAAAACGAAGTTTCAACCATTTCCATACGCATCAGCAGATTTATGTACAGTCATTGCCTAACCAAGATTATTTCGAACAGCAACCATAATACCCCAAACTCCATAGACGTTGCTTTTGCAGAGCCCTCGAACAGTCACCACCAGTTGTAACCAGCTCAATCATCTTCTACGTACACTCCTGCCATTTTAAACTCCACGGGCTTGTAACAGTCACAGCAAATTCCAGTTCGAGCTACGACAAACCCAATCTTCACTTCACTCATTTATCTTTAACTTGATCCAACAGCGAACCCTCAGTTCCATTTGTTGTTGTTTTCGGTACCACCAGCAAGACCCATTCGCCATACCAGAAACATCACCACTGCCTTCTATTTCAGTTCTCCATCATCTGTACCTTCACAGCAACTGCAGGTCGACAAACCCTTTACAGCAATGCTCGTATATCGACTGCAGTTCAAGCCACTGCACTAACTCCAATCACAGCAACACTTCTAGTTTCGGTGCCGAGAAAACCCATTTCAGGCCATAGCACCAGCATATATTTCCAGCTAACTACTGCTCCCTTACGGTCTGAAATCTATCCACCGTTATCGATCACCGTTCAGTCAAGTTCATCCCTATTCCACCCACAACAACGGCCCTTCCTTTCCTAATCAACCACAGCACCAACTGCTCGGCAGCTCGGAACAACAATAACTCCATCTTATTCGACCGGCAGTTAGTTATTTCTTTAGTGGCTTCACATGCATGCATGGATACTTGAGTGCACCAAGAAATACACTAGAATCCGTTCCCTGACCATGTAATTGAATGGTGCGACCAAGTCAATTGGTTAACTTGACAGCCACACTCCATCCATTCAGCTTTGTCTACTTTTGGTGTCGCAAACGCCAATTAGCTCTCATTTAGCTAGATATTCTTCTGATGACCGGATTAAGCTTGTACTTTCTACAAAAGCACTAAAATTGTATTATTAGAAAAATATCGAGTCTAGCTAATATAAATATGGGTATAAAATGTAGCACTTACGTGCTTATCACAAGGTCAGAGTTAACCTTTTTCAACTCAGTTCGTAACACATCAAGACCTTTCATGGTATCAACAAGCTGTAGTTTTGCCTTCTTAAAATATTTGAGAAAATCATGAACCACCTCAGCAGAGACCATCTCTTTTCAGCATCTTGATGAGTATATGCATAATAGCATGATACATCATAATTGAGTTCGTCAGCATCTACAATGGTTCTTTTCTTTTTTCCATCGAAACCGAAATATATTGCATTATCAACAAAGTCTTCTGGAAGATCCCAAGAACAAGGAGGAGAAGACATTCTTGATAAGAGAAAACCTAGAGTACCCCAATTCAATATGAATGATATATAAACGGTTTTAGAAAAAAAATTAGGGTTTCTAAAGACAGTTTGTAAAAAGTAACACATGGTACCCGTACGACCACAACCTTGACCCATAAACAAAAGACACTGAGACAACTCAAAAGGAAAACCAAGAAAATTTTTTGCAAAGCAAAATATTTCCAAGTGAATATTTTCACGAATCTTAGCTCAATAAGTTTTATATTCTCCCAAGAGGAAAATTTAGAGCATAAGAGTAGCATTTTTAAAACCAAGAATAATTTCAAAAATAGAAACAGAAAATAACACACATATATATATTTGAAATTCAAATAACTTATGCAACAATGCTTGTGGACAAAAGTTTGGCTAGCAACCGATAAGAGAGTAGCACAAACAAAATAGAGAATATTTTTCAGCAAACACACATGTTTAGAACAGTCTTACTCTACAAGATTTTTCATGAGTAAGATTTCAATCCTTGTGATTAATTAGCACAAGTATGAGCCCTAAGCTCATTAAATGAATGGTGTTCACGGTTGAGTCTCTTTTTCCTTCCAATTCTAGGAGAGAATCCTTTTTGATGTGAAAAGTTATCATAAAACTTGCTGTCATCAAAATACAAGACTATGTTTGAGTACTTACCCGAAGAAGTTTGTCTGGAGGCATTCGTCAGCCTGTCGATAAGATCATTGTATCCCTCAATTATCAGATTAAGGTTGATCTTCATATCTCCATTGCAGTTTCCATCTTTTGGACACTTTCTCACTTCTTAAGCATCATTCTCCGCTTTAGGTTGAGAAGGATCTTGATGAATTCTCCTTGGCCGAAGTGTGTTAAAACCACTATTCGTCGTTCGAATGAAGGAAGAGTAATTTGAACTGACATTCCTGGAAGATTTCACAGGGTAAGTACTAAAACCAATTGGTTTAGACATCCGAATGTCAGTTACACCTTTGAGTATTAAATCTAAGGTATGTTGAAGACGACTAAAGAAATAGTCATTCTTCCTCACATTGCATCACCGTTGAACGTGTCCTTTTGAATCACAAAAGAGACATCTCAGATCACGAGAGTGAGTAGAATTAACATGATCATTAGGAGACTCCTTCCTTCCGAGAGATGTGATGAATTCTTGATGAGTGGAAGTCACAGGCACATCTTTAGAAATCAGAAGAGAGGGTATTTCAACTTCTGGAACTGTTTTTATCATAGGAACATGATTATACATGGTCACGGTTTCTAACTTCACAGTTGGTTTAGAAGTGAGTGGTGTAGTGGTCTTCCCAGAACATCCTTTACCCTGAATAAAGAGTATACTCAATAGATGTTCAATTTCCAAAGCATCCTTCTTGAGTTTGGCCTCGAGTAAGGTTCGAGATGAACAGACTTCGACGTTTTCCTCACGAAGAGATTTTATTTGTAAATCACGATCATTTACTATACCAATGAAATTATTGAATTTGTGTTTCACCCTGATGATTTCAGCTGACTGGAATCTAACACGATTCAAAATCATTGCACTTCTTTTGGTTGCTTCCCTCACAACTTCAGAGTCAGACTCGTCAATGAGAGAATTAGGGTAAAACTTGTCAATACTTGTCTGTTTCATGGTAACATGATGTTCATCTATTTGAGAGGTAGAAACATCTTTCTCTTTAATAGAATTCATATAAACAGACTTTTTATTTCTGGTGATACGTTTTTCAGAGATAGCACAACTTTCCATCGAGTGATCAAATTGCTATAAACACAGACTTATAAGGTCTTAAACGTGTTTGCCTGCTCTGATACCAATTGAAAAAGCGAGGGTCTAACAACCACACCCAATATTTCATTTAGGAAATTTGTATGGACAAACTCCAATATAATTTCCAAGAGAATCAACTAGACAGTCAGACTAAATCAGTGGAAATATATCAAAGAGTTATATCTCTGTTTCTCAATATAATCAGCAAATCAAACAGATAGAATCCGTGAGCCTGATTATTATGAGAAACAACTTGAACGATACCAAAGACCAATTTTCAAGTGTCAATCAATTTATATCAACAACCAAAGTTTGGATTATCTAATTGATTGAACTACGCACAACCTGTGATATTTCAATTATATAAACAAATATAATGCGGAAAAGAAATAACACAGACACCAGAAATTTTGTTAACGAGGAAACCGCAAATGCAGAAAAAACCCCGGGACCTAGTCCAGATTTGAACACCAAACTGTATTGAGCCGCTACAGACACTAGCCTGCTATAAGTTAACTTAGGACTGGAATGTAGTTGAGCCCTAACCAATCTAACACTGATCAAGGTACAGTCGCGTTCCTTAAGACTCTAGAACCGCGCCGGATTCGGTGTATTTTATTTCCTTATATGATCTCACACACAACTAAGAGTTGCTACGACCCAAAGTCGAAGACTTGATAAACAAATTTGTCTCACACAGAAAAGTCTATTGAATAGATAAATCTGTCTCCCACAAAATTACCTATGAGTTTTGTTTCGTCTTTTGATAAATCAAGGTGAAAAAGAACCAATTGATATACCGGACTTATATTACCGAAGAACAGCCTAGAAATATCAATCACCTCACAATAATCTTAACCGTATGGTAGCGGAACAAGATATTGTATAATCACAAACGATGAAACCAAGATGTTTGTGACTACTTTTTATCTTACCTATCAAAGATTAAATCTCGAGCAAATCTTAGAGAAGATAGTACTCAATACGATAGAACAAAGTAAGATCAGAACACGCAACTACAGAGAAAATAGTTGGGTTTGGCTTCCCAATCCCAATAAAGTCTTTAAGTCGTTAACCTATAATGGTTTTAGGAAAAAACCTAGGTTAAAGGAGAATCGACTCTAGTCGCAACTAGTATCACACATGAGGTGTGGGGATTAGGTTTCCCAGTTGCTAGAGATATCCTTATATAGTCGAAACTTAGTGTATTCATCAATGAGTTTATAAAGATACAAGATAACTCCTCCAAAATTCCACAGCCGCACTCTCCACAAAGATTTGGCAATTAAGCTCAAGTTCAATTAAAAACTCTCCCCCATAAAATGTCATTCCCGAAAGAACAACAAGAGCGGCCTTACTTTTACAAGAAAAGAAGGATTTCTTTGGATATTTACAAATTATATGAAACATGAATTTGTATCCAGGAGGCTCAATTAAATTAACCACAAGGGAACCCATGATTAATTTAATCGGAAAGGCTCAACATAAGAGAACTTAAGAGCCGCACATTACTTTCATATAGAAGTAGATCAGGGAAAGATCAATAATGCGGAACATACAAAGATTCATTCTATTTTTCATCAATATTTGCATAATGATACCATAGACTTAATATTTGTTATCAAAAGTTCATTCTATTTTCCATCAATATTTGCATAATGACATATATGGGACAATCATATTTCACGGACGTAAACACACATATTTCATTATTTTCCATAACTCTGACCTTGCTCTCATGAAGACACATGTTAAGGATCTTCTCTTCTTACATATGTTGTAGGGCTGCATATCAAAATGATATATAACCCAAACTCTCTGTCCATCAGCAGTATCAAGCCATCCCCCCCCCCCCCCCCTTCTTAGTGGTTCATTTAGATTAGCCTCCACATACCCAGTGTTTGTAACATGACCTATATGCTGCCTTTTTTTCCCTTCCGGTGTAGGTACCTTTTTCCAAATGTCCTTATAGATGTGAACCAGCAACTTTTCAGTCAGCAGTACTTGCCCCGGATTTCTTAACTTAACACACAATACTTGGCTTAAGAATATATGATCCTTAATACCAATATTAGGATTATACTTTTGAAGCACCATAAGGCATCCCAAGACATCCCAAGGTGCCTTACTTAAAATATTCTTTCTTACATCTTCCGTTTTGAACTTGAAAACAAACGTATTTTTTCCTTTCGAAACAATTTCAAATCTTCTATAGAAGTTTCAGAGGATATTGATTTCATCTTTGACATCATCATGATCCAAAGGATCTTTGCTTATTATCTTCCCTAGAAGGCTACATGACCAATCCTCAGCTGCATCATTTACTACTTGTGTTGTGGCAATAGATCTTCTTGTAGGTCTGGAGGAGCTAGCACTAACGGATGCAAAACTCATTTTTGCTGAAAGATGAGTAAGTTGGTTATTGCCTTGCGCAGCTATACTGCTATCACACAGAAATTTCTTCCGAAATAGTTTGAAGTAGGGTTTGACTGATATAAGATGTTTATTGTGTACTAGGTATCTTATAGGGTTATAAAAGTTAGGAATATATTCTGTATCAAGAAGTTTCCAAGAATACGATATATCCATATTATTCTGCTGATTTTCCGTAGTTTCCAAACTGATCCAGTTTTGAAATTTGAAAAAGAGGGAAAATTTCCAAGATATTGAGCTGTAATTATGGGGATTCAAACCCACCCCTTTATGACTATTACCCAGCGATTCTTACAAAGGATACGGACTTGCTTCATGAAGAACACAAGATTCATGATGATCAACAATGGAGATACTGACGTTTAAGGAATAACACCAATATCAAACGACTTTTGATACACAACGACAAAGAGAGAGCAACAATCAACACTACTGATGCTCAAGTAAACACTGTTGCAACACTCTCGGATCAAAAATAGGACATGGAAACAACCACGACTTAATAATCACTACTGATGACTACACATATGGATCAACCTATACACCTGCAATATTCGAAAGACATTTCTAATTAGTCAACAAGGATAAAAGATTAAACATCATCTAGCCAGTTAAAAGAACACGAGATATGTTTTTAAAACATATATGTAGACAATGAACACTAAGAAAATAGTGCGTATACCTTCTACAAGCTTGTTCAAACACAACTACAAACAAACATATGGAATCAAAAAATCATAGAAAACAAAGGATCAAGTAAAAACTGGAATTTAAATCATTAAACCAAGAAAAAATTTAAAATTTAGAAAAACAAAATGAGTTGACTCAAAAAAATTCTAATCCTCAAAGCATCTCTCTCCTATCCTCCTTGAATTCTGCAGGTAATCCGAATCAAGGATCTGTTAGTTAGTAACGAGTCTAAGTTGTTTCTAAAGAATCTATGTGAGTTATCAGTAACTTATAGAAAATATGGCAAAAACTTTCTTTCCTAATATCATGTCTGTATGGTGTGGTGGTGTGGTGTTTGCATCTCCTCGTGCGCTTTAGTGTTGACCAGTTCATAGATCAATAGGCATTTTATATGCAAGTAATTCTTTTTTTGATGACAAGGCTGAGTCTATTGGAGGAGGTAAGAGGGTACTTGTACAATCGTGCCACCTCATGTTGGAGGGAGGTCTTAGTCTAGTGGTGAGGGAGGGAAATAGGTGAGGATTCAATCCTCGCTCAAAATAAAACACTAAAGGTGGGTCCAAAATCTGGTATTGATATATTTTATTAGTTTTTTTTAGGGGTGGGACTTGGGTTGGGTCAACCCACCCAACCCATGCCCAACCCGAACTTTGGGCGGGCATGGGAAATGTATTTTAAAAGTTTGGGCAAGCTTGGGCACAATTTTAATAAACCCGAGTTAAACTTGGGCAAGCATGGGAACTAATATTTCTAACCCGAGCAACCCACCCAACCCGAAGAGCTATAATAATATAATTATATAAACTATTTTTATAATCGGTAGTATTATCTATTAAGAGCAATTTTAGCCATTATCTTTAAACCTAATAATGAAAATATAAATCATATCTATCTCATTATTGATTCAATATGAATTTTTTTTATGTTATTGTCAATAATCATAAGTTATTCGGAAATTTAATCTAAATACAATTATGTTGAGTGCTACTGGAAAGAAAAAGTTAAAATGAAAACATCGTTGGCGGATAGTTCACTGAACCCCTGCAACTGTCCACAATTTTGTTGTTGTAATGTGTATTAGCATGGGTCAACCCGAGGAACCCGGGAAACCTGAGGAATATAACTTGGGCGGGACTTGGGCATCACCTCCACGGGTTCCATGGGCAATATGGGCAAATGATTTTTAACTCGGGTCTGCCTCGGCCAAGCCTTCTAACCCGACCAACCAACCCAAGTCCCACCCCTAGTTTTTTTTTTATTATAATAAGAGCATCTCCAACAGCGGGGGTTAAAAATCCTACGTGGATTTTTTTTTTGAGACCCTTATTTAAAAGAATTTGTACTTATAGTAAATATAGGACCCCATGACTGGTAAACCATCTCCAGCAGTATAAAGGTTTGACCCTTAGAAAACCTTGTGTGATGAAATCTTAACCGTTTAATTGTTTTTTAATTAATTACTAAAAATAAAAAATATGACATGGAGGTCATTCCGGAGGTCAAGATAAGACTTTCTTCAAAACCTTCAAAATTATTATTTCATCCCTCCTGTTTTATATGACCTACTGTTGGAGATGGATTTAGTTAAATTGAAGGTCTAAAATCCTATGTGTCACTAAAAAAATAAATCTTCCACCTTCTCTTGGAGATGCTTTAAAAGAGCCTGGCTTGATTGGGGTATACCCAGATTAATTGGGGTATACCCAATTTTAAAGGGACCCTTTTTATGGGTTTTAGGGGGAGTCCTAATGGGTAAGTTACAAAACTACCCTCACCCTTTAAAAACCTATTACCCTAAATCAGTTTTAATCTTTTCATTTTATTTTCTTCTTCTTCTCCTCCACAACCATACCGGCTCCATCACCCCCACCACCATCAAAACTCGTCGATTAATTCGTTGACATCGTCGATTCGAAAATCTTCATCAATGGATCTACCATGGCGTAAGGGAACTCGTATGAAAGACGCCAATCGAAAACCCAATCAATACAACCCAGGAATTGCAAAACTAGTTCAACATAAAGTGAAGAAAAAAACGGTTGCTGAAGAAGAAATTGAACCTGCTCAAAACGAATAAATGGTGCGATTAAGAAAGTAAGGGCCTACTTAAACTCACTCAAGTACTTCAATTTCATGTTTGCATGTCAAATTAGGTCGAAAAATCGATTCTTTGATTTTCGTTATTTCCAGAAGCAAGGTTTTTAGTTATCGACCCCTTAGGGTTTTCATAGTTAGGGTTTGGCCGACAAGATATTAGGTTGAAGGTCTTGCACTACTGTTAAATACCCAGAATCGTTACTTGCAGGGCCGGAAGGTTATTCAACCTCAGACCTTGCCGGCGATAGTTTTGTTTTTTGGCCGGGATGGTTATAAAAAATTTCCTTGCCGGCTGTATTTCAAGATTTGTGTCTCCTGATGCTTTGAATTTTAAAACCGGCATGGTATTTGGAAAAAACCATGCCGGCTATTTGTTAGCCGGCAATGTATGGGTAAAGGAACTTTCCGACTGGTTTTCTGAAAAATACAGTTAAGTACTGTGTTCATATTTATTATACGCTGGCAGGTTATGTGAATCACACCATGTCGGTTTATGTTTAACCGACATGTATTTAGATATCTAATCTTCCGACCATTTATCCGCCGGATTTGTTATATATGTCGAACCTGCCGACCTTTAATTTTTTTCTTTCTTAATCGTTTTTGTTTAGGTTGCAAAAGGCAAAGAAGAAAGCTATGAAAGCTCTTAGTCCTCCTTCAAGACCTCCTCGTGTTGGTGATAAACTCTTGACTATAACACATCGAGGGGCATATGTTGTGCCGGGAACGCTCAAGATACGTGTACCGAATGATGATTATGAACCACCATCGGAACCCAGTGATTCAGACGAGACTCCAGATGAATACCAATCAATTCCATCTGGTAGAAGAGGTGATGATGATGATGTTGATGAAAGAACTCCGGCTGCTGGAGGAGGGAACAATGATGATGATGATGGTGATTAAGACATGCCTAATGTTGGAGGAGGTAATGATGATGATGATGATGGTAATGGAGATAAAGGTAAGGGTAGAGAATATGAAATTGTTGAAGAGGTAGTGGAAGAAGAAGAAGAAGAAGAAGAAGGAGATGGAGAACAAACTCAAGCTAATGTTCAACAAGTCGAAGCTTCAACTTCAACTGAAACTGGAAAGAAGAAGAGGGTGATCACTAAAGCAGCTGATTCCCACATGCCTCCCTCTCACTTGATGGTTACACTAAAAAAAGATGAGAACCCAAGGGGGACCCCAAAAGATGGTGGCAATGTTCTTTTTGGATACAAGGACTCATGGTCATGTACGATTGACTTGTACTTGGGCACTATAACGGCCAAATTTGACCACCATCCTATAAATACACTACTTCTCTCTACAAAACAACATACAAATAGTTCCATATACTCAAAGCTCATATCATCATACACTCCATCTAACTCACCCAATAGCTCTCTACAAACAACAATGGAATCATTTGATTCAAATGAAGATTTGGAAATCACCAAAGCATGGTACGCGGAATATCGACTTAGACGGCAATCCTCCGAAAGGGAGGATTCCACAACCTTTTGGGCTAGGGTACACAACAAATTTTGCGGCTAGTTTGGGAATCCTAATGCAAGAAGTATTCAACAAGTCCACGCTAGGCACCTAGTAATCGAAAATGCGATACTTGCTTTTTTAGCGCTCCAACCTCGGATTTATTAACACTCGCCCCTTCACCTTGTCCATTGCACAATTTGTAAGTAATTTTGTGGTTATTTTTTACGCAACCCATGTTGTTTTATCTTCCAATGAAACACCACTAACAAATGTAAGTTTGTTTTTGTGTTTTTGTAGCATGAAGTCGTGAAAGCGCGCTACTTGGAGGAAAAGGGGGAAGCATTCGCGTTCGATGCAAGCTATCACTTCTTGGCACAAAGAATCCCATGAGGATAACCCGGAGTACTTGGATGCCGTATCGTCTTCTGGAGGAGGAAGATTGATGGCTTTAGAAGTTTTTGTATAGGTTTTGTGGGTAGACCTCTATGTAAACCCTCACGAGACTATAACTCGTCCACTAGGGTCGCCCAGGGGTTCAAAGGCTTGATGCACATGCTAAGTGCATTCGTTTTTATGTTTCCATCGGTGTAGTAACCAAAATCGCATGAATGAAGTGAATTACATCTTCCCATATTCATTTCTCGTTTGGTATAAGTACATGTCGGCATGGTTATAAATCCTTAACATGCCTGGGCACAGAAAGCCGATAGTGTAATAAATTATGTGCATGCCGACTATATTATAGCCAGCATGTTAGTGAATATTTACATGCCGAGTAGTTAGATTGTTGGCCAAAGGTAGTCGGCTTATTATTCATTCAAAAACCTTAGAGCCAAAACATGGTCGGGCGTTTTCTTCATCCAAGGACCATGCCTACTGAAAGTGGTCGGCATTTTATTCAAACGTATACCATGCTTGGCTAAATATAGCCGCACCTTCTTCAAACGTTGACCTTGCCGACTTATAACATTTTCGAAAACCCATTTTTTTGATCGAAATCGAACTCATAAGACAGATTAAAGGTTTAACCTACTAAATTTTCATTTTCAAAAGTTTTAATTTAAACTCAATTAATTAAGCTAATCAGATTTTTTAGTGTTAATTAAACAAGGGCATATTAGCCATTTAGAAAATACAAGGTTAAGGGGTGGCTTGGTTTTACTTCATAATGATCAGATTTTGTCTTATTGGGTATACCCCAATTATATGGGAAAAATATCGTTTGGTCCTTTTTTAGGTGGGCACATGTCTGTTTGGTCCTTTGGTCAAACGCCTTTACTGTTTGGTCCATAATTATTTAAAAATATTAAAACTGACAAAAATACCATTCCGTGTTAATTTTTACTTATTTTCTTGTATCACTTCATTCCAGAAATGAAGCCCATATAAAAACCTAAAAAAACAGACTTCATTCTTAAATGAAGTCCATATAAAAACCTAAAAAACAGACTTCATTCCTTAAATGAAGTCCATATAAAAACCTAAAAAAAACAGACTTCATTCCAGAAATGAAGTCCATATAAAAACCTAAAAAAACAGACTTCATTCCAGAAATGAAGTCCATATAAAAACCTAAAAAAATATCTAAATCGATTAACACCATCATCTTCATCGTCAACAGCAGCAGCAACAACATATCTTCATCTTCTTCATCATATTCATCGTCAACAACAACAGAAAAAAGAAAAAAAAACCCTTAAAAATCGTATTCAACATTATCAACATCATCGTATTCATCGTCTACAACTACCGATCTACATATCTAAATCGATTTTCACCTTCATCGCCATCGTTTACAGCAGCAGGAAGAAAAGAGAAGAAAAAAATGGAGACGCCATTAACAGGAGGAAAAATAAGAAGAAAGAAAAAGAGAGAGATTAGATATGGAAAGATGAGAGAGAAAGTAAATGATTTATTCTCTCTTACTTTTTGACTATATATATGGTCCTTATCCAAAAGGGTATTTCTGCCACTACAGGGTGACATTTACATCATCCATGACATCAGCTTAGGACAAAACAATAATTTTTAGGACCAAACTATAATTTATTTTATCAAATAGGACCAAACAGACATTTGACTGGGTTAAATGGACTAGACTCTCTCTAATATATTACTCCTAGTGTAAGTACACTTATTTATCTCCATCGCCACGTGTACTAGCAGAACCCACGTGGAGGCCACGTCATAAAGAGGGATGACACGTAGGGGCATCCAGGGTATCTAGACGACGTGCCATCTGTCAAGACCAACGGTCGAAGATGAGGGAGCATCCAAGGTAGGTAATCCCGCGCAACACCAAAGAGTTACTTTACCCCATCACGAGGTGAGATGTAATCAACTACCGGGATAGTCCAACCGACACGACACGTGACAAGGGAGGATCGACACCGCCCGGGCGCGGACCGGGACCACCCCAACCACTCGCATTTAATGTCGCTCGGAGGGCACGTGTCGGACAACCAACGAAGAAAACGAGGGTTGGTCGGCGTAATGAACTTGGGTATTGTAGAAGCCGCGGAGTGACAGGGAAGTCCGTGGACCATGCACAGAGCACAAGAAGATAAGATCTCAACAGCTCTTTGTCAGTGGACCCACTCGATTTAGCTATATATATGTACATCCCTTCCACAGAGAAGGGGATCGGGAGTAGAACCAAGGAATAGGAGACGAGAAAGTGAGAAGTAAGTATGAGTATCAACCTATGAGGTTGATGAACACCAAAGATCTTGTGATTACTTTTGTAACCGTTTACTTTATAGTGAATATCCCCAGATCCGTGGACGTAGGCCTTAGTGCTGAACCACGTAAATCATTGTCTCCTTTACATTTAGCATTCATATAGCTTTATTTATGTGTTTACGTCTTAAATCTATCATTTAGGATGTTGAGGAGATCATGACAAACCCGCGGGGTTTGGAATCAGTGAATCATCATCTACCTAGGCATATTATACTTTATTCACACTTTAATGCGTGTATTCAATTCATGTCGAGATTGTTTGTGAACACCTGATTTTCGTGTTCACAATATGGCGCTAGAAACAGGGACCTTGTCCCGGTAAAAAGATTTATCTTTCCCTGTGACTTTATAGCCTCTACCTCAAAAGTTTTACTTAGAACGAGATGAGATCTCTCGTTTAAACTCATTTTTCGCACGTATCCGTATTCTTTGTCTTGTCTAACAGTGCCAGATCTGGATCTTTTACGATTTTTAACTAGCGATTTGAGTTTTGGGCTATTTTTCGCACATATTTATGTCTATTGTATTTTCTACCAACGAGATCCGGGTATTGTGTAACCTTTAAACCAACAAATGTGTTTTAACTGATATTTCAAACATAATTTCCACCAATAGATTTGGACTTTTTGCAAACAACAACCCATGGACCTTATCCCGGTTAAATCCGCATCCGTCTATGTTTTTCGTATTGTTCGCCAAACTAACAGCTTGAGTACACTCATTGCCACTAGAAATCGAGCTTATGAAATCAAGTTTGAACTAACAGCTAACCCGTGGACTTTTTGTCTCGGTTTACCTCCATGCTCTCTGTGCAGAATATTACAATGGAAAGAAACAAAGATGTCGGGAAGACAAAGGTACCTTCAAGAGAGGCACCTAGGACTACGCCAGTAGTAACAAGGAGCAAACAAAAGGGCGCTGGACTCACAAATGGGACAAGACGCGAGAATGGAGCGGAAAGCACATTCCTTTCAGATGCGGGCATCATTGCAATGGAAGCAAAGAAGGCCGCGGCGGCAAAAGCTGCTACACCTACCGAAGGAACTTCTCAAGTGGTCGCCTCCAAAGTGACAGCTGCAACCCGGCTTATTGAACCTCGAGAAACAGTAGCAGAATCAGTAATCCAGAACCCTCCTTACGGGATGCCACAGACTGATGAACAAAATATACAACTGCACGCAAGATCCTACGGAATGACCGAGCCGGGTAGACGGCTAGTAGAGGAAATCAACACCGCAGCCCCCGAGGGACAAGCTCAGATACAGATAGGAACAAATCAGGAATCAAACCAGTCTGCGCAGATTTTGGCGCAATTAGAAGAGCTAAAAAGGAATCAGCAGACATACGCGGACGCGGTGGCCTTACTAGCCCAAGAAAACCAGCAATTAAGAGAGAAGATCCTCCAAAGCGCGGAGCTAGAGAATCAGCAGGACGAGGCTAATTCTGCGGTACAAAATAGAGACCGGAGGATGATCCTCAAAAACGTCCCTGCAGTAGTCAATCAAAGAGGAATACCCCAAAAGGGTGCGCAGAACAATAGAAGGATTGACCCAGACTACCATCCAGAAACCTCAGACTACTATGATGAAGAAGAGGCCACGACATCACAACCTACAAGAAAGACACGGACTTCCATTCAGAACGAGCATTGTTTGGCAATGGAGAATCTCCGTGCGGAAATGCTAGCGGAGATCAATCAAATCAAGACCGAGTGCAAGGAGGCGGAAGACTAGAACAGGTTATGAAGGAGGCCAAGACTACCCCACTAGCACGGCAGTTGGCTACGGCTACCATTCCGCGAAGTGCCGGTCCCATCCTTTGAGTGTTACGACGGATCCGCGGATCCGCAGCTCACCTACGATATTACAAATGGGGTAATGGCCGGGTGGGATCATGACGAAGCTATACTATGCGAGATATTTCCTTCAAGCCCGAAGGGATCCGCGTTATCTTGGTTTGATAACCTCAAGCCAGGTGCATTGATTCGTATGATCGGCTCACCGAAAAATTCTTGGACACATACATGTAAAACAAGGTTGTGAACACAGGATGGACAAGCTCTTCTCACTTGCAATCAAATACAAGGAGTCCATTCGAGAATACACGGATAGGTGGCACAAGATATGTCAAGCCATAGGACATGTTGATCCCGTGGTGAGTATTAATTGTTACAAATGGGGACTTGACAGGATGAGCCCATTGTTTATCGAAATCCACGGTACCTCTCCAACCACAGAGGGAGATTTGAGGATAATCATCGAAAAACATGCAAGGTTGGAAGAAATTCAAAGAGAGAACCCAAGAGCACAAGCTTAACGACCCCCACGGACCAACTCCGCGGAACTAGCGAAACAGATCCGCCGAACACTAAAAGGATCGGAAGGATGACCATAAAAGGGGTGGAAGAAAATTTGAAGACCGAGTCTACACGAAGCTCAATGCCAGCTACTCACGCATTTTAAAGGAGATCAAGGATCTCGAAGACTTAGACTGGCCCCGGTCTAAAGGAAACAACCACCGCCTCCTAGAATCCAAAGAATCACGATTTCCACCGCTTCTACGGGCACCCAACCGAGAAGTGCAAAAATCTCAAAATAGCGATACAAAAGTTGATTGATGCGGGGTCTCAAAAATATATAGAAAAGGCCGGAGCTAAGACAGAGCCAAACGCAAACAAACAGTCCAAGTTACCGGAGGGCATATTAAACGCTATATCCCGCTCGGAAAGCAAAGAACCAACCCTAACGGCACAAATAGGGAAAAGGTCGAGGAAGCAATTTGAAGACTACCGTGAGCTTTACAATTTAGACGGAAAAGAAGTGGAAAGTCACGAGGAATGGATGAACGCACCCCCTAACCTTCGAGGTCAAGACATTGAGGATGACATGGAAGACCACAATGATCCTTTGATCCTCACCCTACCAATCGCAGGATGTAATATAAGGAAAATCCTCATCGATGGAGGAGCTCAGTAAATGTCCTGTTTTACGATACCTTCAAACGCATGGAGCTTTGTGATGAGCAACTTTTGACCTCGCACTATACCATCTATGGGTTCAATGGTACGGCCACGAAGCCTCTTGGAGATATTGTCTTGCAGGTGAACGCCGGCCCCATGAAAGTTGACACTCGTTTCAAGTGTGGTGAATGCGCCATCACCCTACAATGCCATTATTGGACGAAGATGGGTCCACGAGCTTAAGGGAGTCGCGCCACATACCATCGCACCTTAGGTTTCCTACTCCCTAGGAATAATGGAGATCAAGGGTGATCAAGCTTCCAGTAAAGGAATGCCATGCAATGCAAATACAACTCAACAACGAAGAGGATGAGAAAATAAAACCCGTAGGGCACGGAACAAGGTAATATCCAAAGACAAAGCCATCGATGAATACTTGGAAGGGATCTCGTGGAAAAGCTTATCCAAGGGGAATTTCAGTAGGGAACACGGAAGCATCGACATCAAGCTAGCAACTGTGGCGCCCTCGCAAAACAAAGAACCTGCGTCTACCAAATAGCAATTAAAGAAAGTCCTCACCTGGGGAACCGAAACCCACATTTACGTCCTTGGAGGCGGTGAAGGATGTTAATATAGGAACGGAGCGAGAATCCAAAAAAGATCAAGATAGGAACTCTAATGGACGAAGAACGCGAAGCCTCATTGGGTGAAACTACTAACGGAATACGCGAGATATCTTTGCATGGAAACTATCTCGATATGCCGGAATAGACCGAAGACAGTACAACATGAGTTGCGCATTAAACCCGGTACACCCCAAAGAAGACAAAAGATACGAAAGGTGGCTACGAGTATCACAAAGCAAAGAGAGACGGAGCTGCGAAAGTCGTTGGAGGTGGTTTCATTAAAGAAGTCAAATATCCTACTTGGATCTCTAACATGGTAATAGTGCCAAAGAAGAGTGGTAGGTCAGAACCGCATCGACTTCACCAACTTGAACAAAGCATGCCCCAAGGATAGTTATCCATTACCCAAAGATTGATCAACTAGTCGATGCGGTAGAAGGATATGAAGAATTATCATTCATGGACGGATACTAGGGTATAACCAACTATTTTTAGCGAAGAAGATCAGCAACATACAAAGATTTTACACACCCCACGGTCTCTATTGCTACGTAAGGATGCCTTTCGGACTCCGGAATGCGGGAGCAACATACCAAAGGATGGTCGACGCTATTTTCAAGCCATGGATTGGCAGGATCTTAGAAGTTTATGTCGACGATATGCTCGTAAAAAGCAGATTGAAGAAGAATCATCACCAAGACCTGAGGGACATCTTCGAAGCTATGCGAGAACACAACATGAAGGTAAACCCGGAGAAGTGCACTTTCGGAGTGACATCCGGAAAATTCCTTGGGTACCTGGTGACAAAAAAGGGCATTGAAGTAAATCCCGCAAAAATCCGAGCCATAGTAGACATGCCATCTCCAAAGAACCTAAAAGAGGTACAAAAGCTCAATGGATCCCTAGCAGCCCTGGGAAGGTTCATCTCAAGATCCTCGGATAGATGCAAACTCTTTTTCAACATACTAAAAAAGGGGACGAAATTTGAATGGATGAGCGAGAATGCGAAGAAGCTTTCCTAAGCGTCAAACAAGTACCTAGCAGAGATCCCTATCCTTCGTAAAACTGGACTCGACGAAGTCTTGGCACTATACATTGCAGAGAAGACGATGTAGTAAGCGCATACTTGTCGGGACCCACACAAAGGAGGAGCAGCCGATTCACTATGTCAGCAAGACTATGAATTCCGCAGAAAGAAACTACACAAGAATCGAACAACTCATCTTAGCCATCGTATGGTCTACCTTAAAGCTGAGGACGTACTTCTTAACGCATGACATACGTATCCCATGCCGATCACCCTTAGAAGCCATCCTCAAAGGGGGGGAAAGGTAGGACGCATAGCGAAATGGAGCACGTACCTCGACCAATTCAATATCCACTATGAGCTTCAACACTCTGAAATCGCAAGTGTTAGCGTACTTTCTAGCAGAGACCTACCTTTGGACAACGAAGAAGAGGTGCGCATACAAGGATGGAGGTCGCGGGTGCCCTTAAATCGAAAAACAAAAGGAGCCAAATAACATTCTTGAACCAATAAACCCACGACAATGGGAGGTCTTTGTCGACGGCTCCAAAAATAGAGAGGGCGCGGGGATAGGCATCGTCATCACCACACCCACGGGGGGATAGGATCGTGCACGCATTCGATTGGAATTTGAAGGCCATACAAATAACATCGTAGAGTACGAAGGAGTGGTCCATGCCCTCCGCTTGATAATTGAATTAGGGATACAAGAAGTACGGTTGACAAGTGACTCACAACTAATCATACGGCAGATAGGCTACGAATACAATGTGTATGACGAGACACTGATGGCATACATGGCTCTGGGTGCAAACGTTGGTTTCCCAAATACCAAAAATCAAATTCCGATATCTGCGTAGGAAGGAGCTCAGACACGCAGATGCCCTGGCATATATATCAGCCATGCTCAAAAATGAGGATGTCAAAGCAATCAAGATAACAAGAGTGTACGAACCATCCATCAAGCCCCAAGAAACATGCGCGGCTAACCAACGCAAGTCTAAGGACGAAGATATCTCGATGATGACGTCGGAGAGCATATATTCGACGATTTCCACAAATGAGGATATTATGCGACAAGTCGATGAGGACGACGATTACAAATCGGAAGCAGATTGGAGAATCGAAATCCACTCTTTCCTAAAAAGAGGGAAACTCCCCAGGATACCAAACAGCTAGGAAAGTACAATCCAGAGCGAGGGGATGTACGAGCTAAGAGACGAAACCTTATACGAAAAAGTCATTCCTCGGGCCACTTGCCGCTGCTGTCCCGATCGTAGGGACATATCATCTTGAAAGACATCCATAGAGGAGACAGGGGGAATCACAGTGGAATGAGGTCCCTTGCAGATAAGGCGAAGACGCAGGCTACCATTGGCCAACCATGATCCGAGACGCGGCTAGAATGGCGCAAAGGTGCGAAGAATGTCAAAGATTTGGCAAACGAATCCACGCCCCAGCCCACAAAGTTGAACTCGTGGACATTCCGTGGCCCTTTGGGAAATGGGGTATCGACATAGTAGGCCCACTCGTATCGTGGACCGGGAAAAGAAGATTCCTAATAGTGGCAACGGATTATTTCAAAGCAAGTGGGTAGAAGCAAAGGCACCGGCAAGAATTCGGGATTGAGACGTCTTTACTTTTATTTTTCAAAATATCATCTCGCAGTTTGGCATCCCCATGAGAGATAGTTTCCGACAACGGTGAAATGACTACAAGGAAAGAATATCGACTTGCTTGTTCGACACCCTCAAAATTCGAAAAAACAAATCCACCCCCATATACCCACAAAGCAATGGACAAGCAGAAGCCACAAACAAAACTTTGGCACTTATCCTTAAAAAACAACTAGACGAGTACAAGGGGCGGTGGTGTGAGCAGTTACATAACGTTCTGTGGGCATATAGGACGACTCGAAGATCAGCTACCGGAGAGTCTCCGTTTTTACTCACGTACGGAGCAGAAGCAGTAATCCCTACGGAAATTCTACTTCCAACAACAAAGACAGAAGCATGGGAAAAGAACCTCACCACGGACATGATGTTGGAAAAGCTTGACGACCTCGAAGAAAGGAGAGAAGCGGCACTGCAAAGAATGGAAAACTACCAACGAGGCTAGCCAGAGAATATAACAAAAAAGTGAAACTTAGGAATTTTGTAGAATGGCAGTATGTGTTAAGGACCATTCCCCAATACCAGCGAGAAAATAAGTGGGGAAAATTAGCACCAACTTGGGGAGGACCCTACGTAATACACGACATCGCAGAAATGGATCTTACTATCTCGCGTAATCCGAAAGGGGAAATCCTCATGCATCCGTGGAATGCCAAATATCTCAAGCCATACTACCCATAACCTACCACTGCGTATGCATTTCGAGAAGAAGAAAACGGACTTACAAGTCCACATGTTTCTATCTCTGACAAAGGAGTAACGCGCCTTAACTTTTCAATCAATCCAAGCTTTCATTTTCAAGTGTCATATTCTATTCATTACCCACACGCATTTCAATTTATTCAAAACCCACAACCTATACCATATGAGACACATGTATATACTACTTACACAATGTACATTGAAAACCATACCACATCTTAATAAAATATCGATACTATCGTTACCCCGTGGACGTAGGCCTTAGGGCTGAACCACGTAAATCATTGTGCAGTTACTATTATTAAGAATTGGCATTATACTTTAGTAAGAGGGATGTCCCGCACAAAGCGTGGATCATACCCACTGCAATATACCGGGCAATATCCCATACAAAGCACACACATGCAATATATCGGAGCATACACATGCAATCTCTCGGAACTCCTCCGTAAGCGTCTATAAGTGTATGACCAGGGGGCGACTTCCCACAGAACGAGATACCCGAGCAATATTACAAGCCACGAATTCAATGGAATATATCCTTGAACGTCGGCCAGACCCCCACCGTTCAGAAATCCTCTGGCCAAGGAATTAGCTGGACGGGGTGCAAGGTCACAAGACAATTCCGGGGATATCAACCTACGGAATTGCACAGACAATACACTTTCTCAAATTCAAAGATTGACATCCTTGGATTATAAACACTACGGAATTACTCATTATGTTTAACTTAATTTGTAAAGCTGATAGATGCAAATTCAACAAAATTCAAATTCGATTTAAACACTAAAGTTTGATCTAGTACACGGCGAGTTGATTACAAGCCTAGCAAGGAAAATAAGAAAAACGCCAAAAAGGATAAGCAACCGAGATCAATCCCTAGCATACTAGCTATGATTTACCGAGAAGGAGCATTATCCGCGAGTTTATCCTTCAACGATGAAGGAACACTACCACCGAGAGGAGGGTCCAGAAGAACCTGAAGGGAGCGCGGGTACGGGACGCCGAGTATAATTCTTGGTTAGCCCATGGCTCTTCTTGAGATCCGGCTCAATCTCACCGAGAGTCCTATTAATCTCTTCTCGCCGGCCTGCTTACGAGCCACGAAGCCTATGGCTACGCTCTTCATCTCACTCGATTTAGGGAAGTGGAAAGCT
This sequence comes from Papaver armeniacum, assembly GCA_023531295.1. Classification (NCBI taxonomy): domain Eukaryota; kingdom Viridiplantae; phylum Streptophyta; class Magnoliopsida; order Ranunculales; family Papaveraceae; genus Papaver; species Papaver armeniacum. Next base: position 130,412 of record JAJJWW010017554.1, read on the forward strand.
GGTCTACCCTTTGATTGGCTTGCTTTAACGTTTCCTCCCGAGACAAGGCTAGACCACGATGGTAATTAACTTGGCCCTCCAATTGAACTACCTTAGCTCGAGCTTCGGCAAACTTGCCATCCGCAACTTTAAGCTGTCCTTGGAGCTCTGCGGACAGTAGAGGAAGACAGTGAGTTATAACAAATACAATACAAAGCACACTCGATGACAAAAATGTATACCTTCACAATGTTCAACCGCGGAATCCCTTGCTTCTGCGGCATAATCATATTCATTTGATAACCTATCATAATCTACCTGCAGAAGATTATGAGCATACTGACTCGCGCTTAGGTCATCTCGAAGCATCGAGTCCGAATGACGATATCGATTAACCTCATCATTCTTCGATTCCAACCCCTTGTTAAGACGATACATAGTCACCTCTAAGTTTTTCTCACACTCAACCTGACGGGCCACATCAGATCGAGACGCGGATAAGGCACTACTGAGAGCGCCAGATTCTGCCCTAGCGTCGTCCCTTTCCTTAGCAAGACGTTGCATATAAGCCCGCACATCCGAGGGATGAGAAGACCGCGCCTGCCGCAGCTCGTCTTCCATAACATTAAGCTTAATTTCTAAAGAGGAAATCTGACCGCGGGCTTTCTCAAGATTATCCCGCGTCCATAAAAGAGCCCCGTTGAATAAATGACGGTCATGGTTGTTTTGATTTTGCAGATCTACCAAGCAAAGCTTTTCTTACGCCATTCTTCGGCCATAGCGTTATGAACATCCGCGCGGGCATTCCATTTCGCCGATTCACTCTTAAGTTTTTCAACTAACTCGGCAATACGACCTTTTTGACGAGTTCTCTCATTCCGAAGCCACAACAACTCGGGGACTCCACCCACTGAAGACAGTACAGCGGGAGGAGGGAAGAAGAAGATAATAAGGAACATGTAACTATCAAAGAAGAGGAGACGCAGACTGAAATAGACGAAGAGTTCTTCTCAAAGAACCGCTAACTTGGCCTTAACCGAAGCCGCTCGGAACGCAGCCTTCGCCTCTTCCGCGCCCCGCTGCTCCTTACGCTTGCTGCACCCTTCGACTCTGCTATTTCCTCATCTTTAGCAGAGACCGCAGCTTCAACGCTCGTAAGCGTCTCTTCACAATGCCGGAGCTTCCCTTCTAGCTTGAGAGACTTAGCCTTGAAGAGCCGGTAAAGATGGTGGTTACAATACTCACTCCTCATCATCTATCAATCAAAAAGGGAAATTAGTTCACAACACATTTAAGCAAAATCAGGGGTAGAAAGAGCAGGACAAACCTCCAATAACCGGGCTGCTTGGGGATAATCAGTCCGGTACCCATCAGCAATGGCCATCATGCCAGCAACCGTAGGGGGAGGATCCACCACGAGATCAATCCCGCTGGCCACAAGATTCTTGCCCCACCCTCGATCTACCACCTCCTCAGGGGTTAGCTCCATATGCCTGCGAGTAAAAGAGTCCGAACTCTTTTCCCCTTCAATCACAGGGGCAGGATGAGGCACGACAAGCAAGTTTTTCTTTTGCAGCCACGCCAAAACAGCATCATCGCCATCCGCGACCAAGGATCGCGAGAAATCATCTGAGGAAGAGTCTGAGGGCTTCCCACCAAGCGAAGCACCAGTATTACTTAGCACCAAAGCCCCACCAGCAGTGGAGGAGGTGCCAACACAACCCTCGGGATGCACCGCCAAAACCCCAGCATCAGATCCGCGTGTGGGGTCACCTCCGCAGCTATCCTTAAGAACATTCCAGTCATCACCAGCTGGAAGCAGATTGAAGTCCGAGACAAGCCCCATAACTGTGGCCATGTCAAATGATTGTTCCCCGGATAAAACCTTACCAAAGGAAAACTCGCAATAAGCATCCCCATCCTTGTCACCACTACCAAGAGCAATTCCCTTACCCTTGTCCACAATAACCCCACTTGACTTAGTAGCCCCCTCAGCCTGATCATCACCACCACCACCAGTGGCCTGATCATCACCACCACCACCAGTGGCCTGATCACCACCACCACCCCCAGTAGCCTGATCATTACCACCACCACCAGTGGCCTGATCACCATCACCTCCACCAACGCTCCCACCGGCAATACTATCTACTTCTTGAACGGGCGGAGAAGTCTCAATTCGCTATTCCCCATCGGAAACATCCTCATCACCATCCACTGGACTGTTCACATCCTCGAAGTGTGTAGAACCCTCGGTGGGAGAATTCGACGATTGCTTGGGATTGATCTTCTTATTTCTACGCACCTACAACACATAATGATAAAAGAGCCATTGGCATCTCCTTTCCTTGGCATAATCAACATTATTTAAGAAAACGAAGGGGCATATATACGTAGAAAACAAACAACACACCTTAGCAACATTAGTATTCTGCGGAAGAATGTTAGCATCAGAGATATCTTCGTCTTCCGCGTCATCAACATCGCGATTATAAGCAAAATCCATACCTACAAAACTCATCTGCCAAGGGAAGTAATGGGCATAACGAGAGGGAGAAGCTTCGCGATAAGGACTGTCAACAGTAGGCTGCCAACCATGGGGTCCAGGGACCCAACCATAGGCCCACGGCCCAACGACTTCAAGAACATTGGCAGACCATTCATAGTCATGATCACGCTTAATTCTCTCATCAGCGGGAATAGGAAGACCTTCAGCACCAGGAACCCTCGCCATCTTGGAATCACTTACCTCGCTCAAAAGTCGAACTTCCCCCCTTAACGGGAGCAATGTTCCGAGACTCACGAGACCACGGCTTACGAGTATTCCCGTTAACGTAATCTCCAAAGGATTTGTTGAAATTTTCGGGAGTATACCACCCTTTCTCCTTTTCTAATTTAGGGGCATAGCAGGTCATCATCGTTTGCCCCTTGCTACGAAGATAGCATTCTCGGAGATGGCGAAGATAGTTTCTGTCAACCGTTGCACCCCACGATTATGAATTTTCTTGGCGTGATCGCGGCTAGACAAGACCCGGTAGTAGAAATCATCTTAGGCTTTATACAAAGGCAACATCAAACCAGCCTCGAAAGCACCCACGGTCGTCAAGCAAATGAAAGGCATCATGCGGTAATTGGTAACCATCTCATAAGTTATATCTTTATCGGGGCATAAAAACGCACTTGGAAGTCTTGAAGACCGTGCTTCAATTTGAAGGCCTCAAGATCAATGTGTCCGAAAGTAAACTTCTTATTACCCAAAGGTAAAGGACGAAAAGTAACAAAGCAGAGTCATCGTCGGAAGCATCTCCCGTAGTATCTTCCGCAGTAACCCGCCGCCTTCTTCCTAGGAGGAACTACATCTCCCGAAGATTCTATCTCATGCACCTTTCTCTTCGAAGGCCGAGTCTTAGTTGACTTACTTGAACTAGGCACGGGTGGGTTAGTCCGCGGTGGAGGCTTGGTGCGGAGAGAGGCCGCACATCTAAAGGTTCGGTGCGCGGATTCTCGCTCGCTTCTTAGGAGACCCACCTCTAGGGCGATTCACGGCATATCTAGACCCCTGCGGCGGATCACCCCTTTTAAGCGAAGGCCTCTGACCAGGGGACGAGGATGTTCGTCCATCCCGAGGATTATCCTGGGTAAGTGAAGGCGAAGCTCTACCCTAATATTGGAATCACTCCGAGGAGATCTGTGAGGACTTGACGGAGGAGTTTGGTAAGGAACCCCGGACGATCGGACATATCTGCGGGCACAAACACAAATAAAAGTGCAAATCAGAGGCAAGGAAGATCGAAAAGCAAGAAAATCTCAAGAACAGCAGCAAACGTGAAGAAAACCCTAGATTTCATCTACAATTACTTAAACTCTCAAACTATTATTCAAACTCAAAAGAAGAAAAATAAAATCAAAGCATGGCCGATGAAACACACGGCTCAGTGGCGTCAACTCTCAAATCCCAGGATATACATAAGATTAAATTCATCATTGACGCATCACCGAAAAAATCAAAAACTCAACGGGGTTAGGCATGGCGAGTAAACGGAGTAAAAAATCATACCCGAACCTCAAAGAGTAAAGCGGAAGAAGAAGAACGAAGGCGAATGGCAGCAGAGCAGGCAGTTAAGCAATAATGGTGTCGAAGAAGTTAAGAAGATGAAGAAGACAATGGAATAGAGAATAAACGAGAGAATGTGAATTTAATTCACATTCTCTCATTCTTCTCTTTTTATAAGATCAAGAGAAACCGTCCACTACCCAAAGGGCGATTATGGCCTGGATAGGGAAACGTGCACAATAAATGCGGGTAGCACCTTTTAGGAGAAGTTATGAGGAGAGAGATAAAAACGTACCACACGATTCTTCTTCCAACTAAAGCTAGCGCTTGATCACAAGAAGAGGGGCAAATTGTAAGTACACTTATTTATCTCCATCACCACGTGTACTAGAAGAACCCACGTGGAGGCCACGTCATAAAGAGGGATGACACGTAGGGGCATCCAGGGGTATCTAGACGACGTGCCATCCGTCAAGACCAACGGTCGAAGATGAGGGAGCATCCAAGGTAGGTAATCCCGCGCAACACCAAAGAGTTACTTTACCCCATCACGAGGTGAGATGTAATCAACGGTGGGATAGTCCAACCGACACGTGACGTGACAAGGGAGGATCGACACCGCCTGGCGCGGACTGGGCCGCCCCAACCACTCGCATTTAATGCTGCTCAGAGGGCACGTGTCGGACGACCAACGAAGAAAACGAGGGTTGATCAGCGTAATGAACTTGGGTATTGTAGAAGCCGCGGAGTGACAGGGAAGTCCGCGGACCATGCACAGAAGCACAAGAAGATAAGATCTCAATGACTCTTTGTCGGTGGACCCACTCGATTTAGCTATATATATGTACATCCCTTCCACGAGAGAAGGGGATCGGGAGTAGAACCAAGGAATATGAGAGAGAATAGTGAGAAGTAAGTATGAGTATCAACCTATGAGGTTGATGAACACCAAAGATCTTGTGATTACTTTTGTAAGTTTACTTTATAGTGAATATCCCAGGATCCGTGGACGTAGGCCTTAGTCTTTGAACCACGTAAATCATTGTCTCCTTTACATTTAGCATTCATATAGCTTTATTTATGTGTTTACGTCTTAAATCTATCATTTAGGATGTTGAGGAGATCATGACAAACCCGCGGGGTTTGGAATCAGTGAATCATCATCTACCTAGGCATATTATACTTTATTCACACTTTAATGCGTGTATTCAATTCATGTCGAGATTGTTTGTGAACACCTGATTTCCGTGTTCACACCTAGGACCTCGGGGTATACCCCGATCTCGCCAGGTAAAAGAGTAAGTGGGGATTGTTTTCTCTTAAATCCACTCCCACCTAACCTGTTTTCGAGAGAGAGAGGATTTAAACTTTTGGATGTTTTAGCCACGGAAAGCTGTCAACATCGACATCGTTACCCAAAAATCTATCCGCTACACGATGTTTGCAAGTTCCATTCTTTGTCGGCCCCCCCCACTGCTTAACAGTCATCTTAGGTTTTGTTTTCCTAGGTTCTCACCATGTCGTTCTTTTTCTCTTCTCTTTTCTACAGAATCGCCTACCTAACTAGAACCCTAATTATATACCCAGAATTCAAAACTCTTCATTATTCTTCGATTTATTTATAAAGTTGAGATTTTTCGAATCATTGTAAGCTATAAGTGATATGCCGAAAAAGATGAGAACTTCAAAGGAGAACAACACTGAAAGAGTCAAAGAAATCGATGACATTGCATCTCTTCTGCCTGAGGAATTTGTAATTGAAAACATTCTCACTAGATTACCAGTTCGGACTCTAGCTCAGTGGAGCTGCATCAGTAAGTTATGGTACAATTCAATTTTTAATGACGCACGATTTGCTAAGACCCACTTTGCTCATGGTAAAAATCGTGAATTGAATCTATTCGTTGATCTTCATAATGTATGGGTAGGTCATAAGAGAAAAGCTTGCTTTTTGAGCTTAGAGAATGATTAAAAATGTAGATTTTTTATGAACCTAATCTTGCCAGGTACAAGTGAACCAGTGGGTTATTGTAATGGTTTAGCTTGAATCACACTAGTGCATAAAGCTGTAAATGATCCGGGTGTAATGCTTGTCGTTAACCCGGCTAGGGGTGAAACACTTTCCATCCCCTATTTGCATCCCAATAATGGGCAAAGCAAGTAAGTATTTGTGTCATGGTTTGGGTTTTTATTCATTGTCAGAGGTGTATAAGGTTGTACTTATACTTACTTCGAAAAGCAATAAGGAGTTTATCACCATGGTCTTTACTTTGGGTACTAAATCGTGGAGAAAAATAGTTACTAGTGTTGCTGAAATCTCCCCACCACCAGGTTGTTCTCCTTTTCCTAGTCGAATGGTAACAAAACCTTAGGGAAATATTCGTACACCAGCCACTCTTTGCGGGGGCGATATTTTGTGGAGGATAACCAATAGAGAAGTAGAAGAAGATGAGATATCAATCAGTAATCATCAATACGAAATTCATTTTAATGAAAAGATTGGCATGTTGCTTTCGTTCGACATTCACAGTGAGAAGATTCAATTCATTCGACTCCCTACTGAATGTAATCTGATCCCAGCCCCGACGACGACAACGATAAATGGAGTGGTTGAACAGCAACTTCTGGAGCATAATGGATACCCTTGTGTTGCTCTGACTGAAAAAGCAATAGGAAACATACATCATGGCCGTCCTCTTTGTGATTCTCAGATTAATTTTTGTTGTTGTAGTTTGAAGGTTCAGCTGTATATATTGAAGGACAAGGAAAAGCAAGTGTGGATCAAGGGGGACAGTTTAAGTGTTCAAGTTAAGGAGCTAAGTTTACCACCAGGTCCCTTCTGTTGTCACTTTGACACTACTACTGCTAGCTTTCAGATACGAATACTGAGCGTCTCTGATCAGGTACTATTGTATTCATTTGATGGAGAATGTCTTAAACTCTACAATTTTCAAACAAAACATCTCGAGGCATACAAAAGATGATATGTATAGCCCCTACTTGGATTATCAGCTGCATGCTCAAGTTGAAAACATCCAGTCTCTGAAAGCCTTCATTCCTGCAGGAGAAACTAGAACTTTTGATCAGTACGATGATTATATACAGTTTGTGATGTCAGAAGATAATGATTTAGCTGCAGGATGGGTGGATACACTAAGAAAATTAGTAAAAATTCATGCTTTCTTTTAGGTACGTGTGTACTATTATCTGACTCAACTTAATGATGGTCAGTTTATGACGGATATTTAGATTCATGGCAATTGTTTTTTATTTATTTCATATTGTCATATTGGAGTGTAGTCCCCTTTGCCAGATATGTTCGTCTAACTATTTCATTACCAAGAGGCCACATTTTACTCAATATATTAACCACATCATTTATTTCTTCAGTGAATCTGAATTGTAAACCATGAAAGAATAACCAAATGCTCAGAACAAATTGTTACTCTTTTTTCCTTACCGGTTATGTTCTCTAGTTTAGATTTCTTTTATGTGGTTCCTTGTTCTGTTTGTTTGATATATCTACCGTTACAAGGAATGCTCAAGCAAGACTTGATCTATTCAGCACAGCGTATTTTGTTCACTTGGATACGGTTGCCTGATGCAGAAAACTGCAGATCTCTGTGCACAGGTGCTTTGAGCTTCCTGATATCTTTAGCAGTTAATCAATCACTTAAGAAGCACATTTTTCTTATAATTTCATCATTTACTTCTTATCCCAGCTTCACGGCGATAACATCGGACCTGGTTTCATATTCAACTCTACCTAGAGCTGTGCATCATCTCTCCTGGCACAAATTGCTGGATATTTATATATGGTTGCACCTTTCCTGAAGTAATGCAGATTTCCAAATTGTAGACTGCTGGTGGTTGTAGGTAATGTTTCCTTGGTGAACACCAGGTCCTGATGTCTCACAATTTTTCATAACAACAGTCCAGGCCACCTAAGGCATGAGTCATGCATTGATTATTGTCAAGGCCTCAGCCAGTCAAACCCAACTGCATGCATTAACTTAATGTTCTTTTGTCATATGCTTTGGCTAGGATTGACTACTTGATAAAGCCTGAAATCAAATGTTCGCGTCATATGCATATGCTTTGGCTAGGATTAACTACTTGATAGCTGAAAGCCTGAAACCAAATGTTCGCGTCACATGCGTTGGTAAAGTGATTGAAGACGGTTGTGATTGCAGACTCAGGAGAGACACTGAAGACGGTTGTGATTGCAGACTCATCAGGAGAGACACTGAGCAAACGGGATGAAAGAACATGAAGAAATCCTACTCTTCAACAAGTATTGCCGAGATTCATGGTGGTGAGTTGAGTTAGAAATCCCGGATTTGCAGATTCTCTCTCTTCACACAAATTTGAGTTGAGTTTTCTTTCTTCTTTCTTCTTCTTCTTTTTTTCTTTCTTTTTTTTTTGGGTGGGGGGGAAATTTTGACTGCGCCCCCCAAAATAACCCTCTTAAACTGCACATTTTTTGTTATATCGTTTGGATATGATATATTTTGTTCATATTGTTTTTTGCCCTACTTACCGTATCGGCAGCTCCAACTTGTACTCTGTAAAATAGGATTGAACATGTTCTCCCCATAGCATAACCTAGAACTCAAAAAGGAAAAGAAAAAAGTGAAAGAATAAGCTTGGTAAATACTGTGAGAAAGGAAAGAGTGAGATTGTACTATAATTGCTGTTTCTGATGATGAAGAAGAACTAGCACAGTCAAGGATATATGGGAGAAAATAGTACACCTTTGAGTTTGAGTCCTGTTTTTGGCAGGATGCTTTGTGATGTTGCAGATAAGCTTCAAGTTGGCTTGTCTCCAGGTAAGAACCTTAACAGAATTTATTTGGATTTGTACTCATTTTATTGGTTGATAGGTTACTAATGCGTGTTTTTTGCCCTGTTACACTAGATCTATCAATGTCAACCCAAGGAGGAGAAGCAAACACCGGTAAGTATGAGTTTTGATTTGACTTATTTCGTTATGTTTAAACTTCAATTTTCATTCAGTTGGTTCTTTTCTAATGCATGATTGTTTTCTTGTTGGTGTGATTGTAAATGTAAATGAAGAACCTAAAGATGATTCTGACAATGAATCTGTAAAAGAGAAGAAAGTTGCATGAGTTGTTACTATGGCACATGCAACCGCAATGGACTGCACCTGCCAAGAAGCAGAGGGATGCCAAAACGGAGCTAAGAACTTCCTTTACTATGGCACTGTGAACAGCAGAACTTCTGTTGGTTCAAGTAAGGCTCTTGTATCTTTATGTTTTAGTCTTAGCATAGTTTTAGGAGCTGTTGTGTTTCTACAGAACAATAAACTGTACTTGGATATCAAACGGAAATACTTGAATACATGTGTGAAACACCCTCTTTGTTACATAAATCTGTCTACTTTTGTTTTTACTCTCTGCTACTACATCTTCATTTTTCTGATACCCATTTACACACTGCTTCTACAGTTAATGGTGCTAGATTTTTACCTCTTTGATTTGTAGAGTTTTAAGCAACATGATTCTGCATCAGACACTAAATCATGATTCCGACTCACTATGCTCATCTTGGTCTTATGGTTTTTTGCAGCATCAGCAGCAGCTTTTATGTAGTGTTGCTGCTGCTTTGTATAGAGGGTGTAGATAAAGATGGCCTAGCCGCTACTACTTTACCTCTACATCCCCCATTATCAAGCCCATAACCAATCCATAATAATTTCAGTAAAACAAATCCATTCTCAATTCCCCTTCATTGAGTCTAGATTGATTAACTCATATTTAACTAGCAAAACCTTCCCTAATTGGTTCCATCTCAGCGATACAAAATGAGTATCTTGGCATGGAATTGTCAAGGGATACAACATCCCAAGGGCCTAATTTCCTTATACAAACCAACATACTCTTCCTGTCTGAAACTTAAGCCAATTAAAGACATGACGGGTCTAGCTCAATCCCTCCAATTCCAGAATCACACATCTGTTCCCAAGATTGGTAAAAAAGGAGGTCTGTGTCTAATGTGGAAATACTCCAATGCCAGAGTTTTATCATGTTTATAATCAATTGCTAATTTACAGCCAAGGTTCTAAATAACCAATTCCGTGCTTTATTGCTATCACTGGACAAACAGATTGACCAAATTCTGCCACACCTGCATTTTGTTTGTTACAAAACAAAGACAAAAGGGACCCTCTCGTTCTCATGGACTTGACAAAACTTTGACTTATACCATATAAAATCTACGTTCAAGTGTTCCGTTCATCTTCATTTTTCCTGCTCGCCGTCTTCTGCAGTAAGATCCTTGAGTTTGTCTTTCAATTCTCCACTCTGCCAAAGACACCTTACAAGAATTAGAAAATTCAAGGGCAGCAAAAGAATTAGAACATCCAAATTTCAACAAAAAAAAGACGAAGACATGCGCCATAGATTTTTACCTGGTGCATATTGAGGATGATGTCTGACCCTCCCACGAATTCACCTTTAATGAAAATTTGAGGAAATGTAGGCCAATGGCTACACACCAAAAATTCTTAGCATTAGACGTGCATCCCACCGCAATATTTTAAAGTTCTGGACTATACCATCCACAGTAACTAGTGATGCTTAATTCTGACAGAGACAAACATGAAATTCTTTACCTGAAAGTTTTTACAGCATTCTTCAGCTCCTGGTCCTCCAATATGTTCCTGGCACCCACGTGAACATCTGCAGAAAAACCGCATAGAAACAACGCCAAATAATTAGATTGACTGCGAAGTTCTATGACTAACATTAGACTCCTTATGTGGCTGAGGGATGTCTCTAGATAATCCCTAAAGAGTTATATATATATAAATCCAGTGTATGTCTGCATTGAGTCATAAATATAGTCCAACACAGGCTATGAATAACTCAACTATTTTGTAAGTAAAGTGAACAAGCGGAAACTTACTATATTCATTTAGCACTCTCACAGCCAGGGAGCTAAATCCGCATCGAGGTTGCTCAGGAACTCCTTTCATGTAAATCATTACAGGGTTTTCCTTGATATCCTAATGACCATATTCATAACCACACCAATGAGTGAAGAATTTCATAACAAGTCCTTCTTTACAGCCAAGCGACAAGTAGATTTTAACAGCTCATTAAGGAAGAAGATTTTGACGACAATATCAAGTACCTGCTCAACAATATCCTTTAAAGAAATGCCGGAACTTGCAGCCTTGTTGGTGGGTTTGAAATCGTCATGTGTGTCAGGGTCGCTAGGCACAGTTGTGGAGTATTGCATACCTTTACGACAAAAAGGTCCTGAGACCTACAACCACATATTTAGCCAAGAATGAAAACATGATTACAGCGATATCAACATAAAAGCGAAGCAAAACTTCTACACTCAACAAACTGTATTGGAATAACATAGATAGGTCATATTGGCATTATACCAATTCGATACAACCTTCAGTTTCAGTTATCAAGAGGAATAAAACTTTGGAGGTAGTATGGGCTGTGAAAACCCATAACTCTAAGCCGAATTATTCACCATGCACTCAGGCTATTACGGATATATCTTTCATGGATTGCTAAAAGTTGCTGAACCAAAAAAGTAGAGATTATGATAGGAAACAAACAATATAGCCAGTCAAACTCCAGGATCTTACCATTGTTCTCAGAGAATTAGTAGCTGGTAGACTTGACATGCCCTTGAAGAGCATATTAGATAATGATCTAGCCATGACGTGCAAACCGAGACTGAATCAACACTGTAAAATAGCTGCACCAAATAACAACACAAAACATCAGATTCACAAGAAAATAAAACATAATGCACTCAAATCAAAACATTACATTGACCCAAGCAAGCAATTTTCTTTTTGTTTTTTTTCCGGTAAGCAATGGTGATCATTTAGTTAGAGCTTAAAGTCCTCGTAGTTACATCCGAGTGTACATAGTACTCCGTACAAAAAAGGTTGGGTAGAAAAGTGAGTGATACAGGATGACCATGAATGCACCACCTGATTTCCTCCATTATCAAAAATAAAATAAGTTGTCACAGAAAAACTAGCTAGTGAAAAATCTTGTTGTTGTTGGAGATATAAATAATAATACCCTAATTTCCTCCATTATCAAAAAGAAAAATCAAAAATCAAATCAAATCTCAGCTGCTTTAGGTCATTTGTTGAGCAACTGTGCATACTAGTATCTAGAATCTAGCGAAGTCAATGAAAGAACTCGGATAGAATTGTGATTACCACACGCTTGAAGTTAAGGCCAATCCAAACGTGAAGCAACCAAATTGATTATACTAATCATACATAAATCAGCATATACAAAGAAGGGTTTGTGTCTAAAATCATGGTTTCATATATATAATAACACCAGAAGCAAGAAATCTCTTACCTTTTGGACGATAACAGCAGAGACCAGAGAGGCAGAGAGGCAATACTGTATTTTCAGAGTAGTTTTTTTTTTGGTACAGTTGAAGTATTTCTCTACGGAGGGGTTAAATAGTAATATCCAATCTAAACATCCCCACAATTCTTTATTGTTCCGCCTAACTCCCAACTAGGCCAAATTAATGACTCTTTTGACATGACCGAGGCGAGAGACAGACCAGTAGGATCATTCTTCAATTCCTCCTGATCATCTGGAACTGGGTTTGAGATTAAAGTAGGAAGAACCCTTTTAGGTTTCCTGGTGATGTCCTAATTCTACTAGGATTCTAAGAGAAGGGGAATTCTCAGACTTATATATAATTCATAACCACTGCAAAAAATTCTATCTGATTTTCTATCTCAAGCTGCAAGTTAAAGGTATGTTTTTTTTTTCAATCCACTCTTCATTAACTAGATATCTATCTATATGTACTTTAACTGTTTGATAGAATGTCAAGCTGAGATTATGTATGTATGAAAATGAAATTCCATAAACGATAATGAAATTTTTTAAAAAAAGTTCATAGACAAGAAACACCGATAGGCATCAACCTTAACAGTAATATACAAGTGCCAACCTGCTTTTGGTCCATTTAGAAAAAGGAAGCAGATGTGAGTTGAACCTCGTGCTTCCGATTTAGCTGTAATACTGATGGTTTACACTCACCGGGAATCGCTGGGACATTCTTAATTGCTTATATGTTGCTTGTATTATCTGGAGGATTCACGTATTTAAGGTCTTGGGCGATTAGCTGTGCAGCCCGTGCTGATATTGATAGACAAGTTAGATTGAAAATGGTCCTCATATTTGTTCAAAACGTGGTAGAACAAATTTCCTAGTTGACAGTAAAACCTCAAGTCTGTCTGCATCTAATTTTGCATATTGAAAACGTGTTCCTCTTTAGCTTTATCCCTTTGGACCTTTTCTATCTTCGGCAGTGTTGTCAATGTCTGGAACTTTAAGGTTTAAAGTGACCCATCCCAGTATTATCCAGAGGTGTCTTCTTTAAGTTTTGTGAGGCTGTCCATGATGATGTAGCTCACTAGGAGTCTAGAACACTCCAAGACGTTCAAACAGTCACTCATTGGACTATAATGATCGATAATTATAATGATAATTCAATACTGTACACTCATAGTAATGATTATTATTTGTTCACTCATAGTCGCACACAAGTATAATGATTGATACTGTACCATACAGTAATCTCTATATCAGCTGCAAATTGATAGTACTTAATGTGGAAAATTCTTTTTCAAAAACTCTCCAGCGTGATTTTAGCCTGATATATGTATGGCTCCAGAAACTAGAACTTCCCTCTGGATCAGTGTCCACGATAGAGTGGCTGTAAACACTTCAATGCAATTCTTGTTATAAGGCGGTAGATTTTGCCAATCCATTGTCCATATACCCCTGAAATCATTATTTGTCTGTAGCTCGGTGTATAAGCAGCTAGTTATCAACTGCACACTTATTTTCTGAGAAATCTCTACCCAGAACACTATTGACACCGACGAGAAAACAACTGAATCACATAACTAAATTGCCCTTCAATAAAATTTAGCAAGGAAATCGACTTGAATAGGCTGTGTTCTTATTTGACTATGTATTGATCCAAATATTTATGTATGTATGAGTACTGATTTTTTTTCTTTCAGTGCATGACAATTACACCACCAAATAAGCTTGAAAGATAGTTGGAGTTGGGAGGATTAACGATCTACTTAGAACTTTATGGCTTCATCAGTTCCTCAAAACAGCATTTTGAATGAGGGTGAACTGGAGGAGAATGATAAAGTACGACCTCAATTAAATCTTAGTGGAGCAGCAATTTTTCAAGAGAATTCTCAAGGGAGAGATCCCGCAATTTTATTACCTAATCAGCATGATAATATACCTCTTTTGGCTTTGGATATTGGAGGTGAGTGTTTTCTTTTCGTACTTGCTTTCTTATGTAATTTCATACTGTATGTAGTATTGCTAATTAGCCATTGTAACCGACTGCAAATCCTCTTAACACCCAGCTTTTGAGTCCAGTGTTATCCAGTAGAAAGTTTAGAATTTCTGCATATTCGTTTCACTGTAGTTCTGATTCCAATCAACTCACCTGCAACGCTAAGGATTAAAATTTCTATGTCAGCATTTCGATTGACTGAAACACTAAAAGCATTTACAAAAGACCTTATAGCATTACTTCTGCAATCTACCTCACTACTGAGAACGGGAAGTTCAGTTGAGTAACAAAAAACCAAGTTTGAATTAACAACACTCGGACACTTTGTCAAAGTTCTTATACTTCCACAGAATTTTGGTTTAAATACAAAGTCCACCCCAAAACATAACACAAAAGTACCTCCTTCGCCACTATTTCTATTTGTGTTAGCAACCATGAAGTTTTAATCTACTAAGCTCGACATCATTTTGACTACAGTTAAGTTACAGACACATACGAGCTTTCAGATGGAAACGTCACTAGTGTTTGTACACGGAACTAACTTGATTAGTCGGGTTATCTTGGTTCTTGATAGCACATAGAGAGCTTAGTTGCAGTCTACAGAGACTATATGAACATCCTAATCTATCACACCATCCCAAAATAGACATCCTTTAGTTTCAAGTAGGAAATTCAAACATACCATAAAAGTAGACAACTAAGATAATATATACATTCTTCATGTACATATACATAAATCTGGCGTACAACAGCATAGAAAAAGTTATAAGAAGCCCAATAAAAAAGATATTTACGGAATGCCATATTTATAAATAGCTAAGTGAATACACCCGAGTCAGTTGTCGAAAGACCATCCTGTTTTGCGATTAGTCAACTTAGCTCAGCCAAATTAAGATACTAACTTACACAAACTGAACCTGGATTAAGCTAAATTCTAGAATGATTTTTCCAAGGCATTCCAATTCATAAAATCTGATCAAGGTCATCGAACCTAAAGGTGTTAGGCATTTCCATCAAAGAGCTACAAAATAACAGAATTATAAGTTTCAATCTATTAACTACTCAATTTAATGGCATTATCAGTTTAATAATTTTGACAGAGCTTTCCAACGAAGAACTCATAAGTGTTCATACAAGCAACTAACTGGATTACTCGGCTTATCTTGACTCTTGCCTACACATGGGAGGCAGTCCAATACAGTACATACACTTCCAAAATCAATCAACAAACCACGCATGCCATGCCCAAATATATTTCCTTCTGTTACACAGCCAGAATGCAGATTGGGCACAAAGTTGTTCTACATTTACTTAGTGACGATTAAGCAAACAACCACTACTCCATGACATATTTTCTCCAGGTTGTTCATACATGAGAAGTGACACAATTTTGATTTCCAAAGGGAAAGACTGCATATCAGTAACGCGCATTCATTTCTTCTAATCCTTCATTTCACAAGTAGCTCTTGGTAACTCAGCTGACCTTGGAATACCTTCATTAATGCAGGAGCTTCTTGCTCATACGGTTTCACAAATTTGTTTGAAAATGACTTATCTGTCATTACTGAAAGCACAGTCAGAGAAATTTTTTCCTCAATCAGACCCTTTGAGACTAAAATTCTAATAACAGAGCACCTAGGGATAATCCTTTCCTTCAAGCTATTATTGAAAATCACTGGGGTTTCAGCAATACTGGAAGAATTATAACCCATTACATTCACAAGGAAATCCATAATTGCCATAATCTTCTTCTCAGAAGCCATCATACTATGAGGAGCTTTCCTAAATGCTGTTTGAGTTTGATCCTCAGACCAACCCCAGTTCTTGTAAGCGTCCACTTTATTTTTCCAAGTAGCTTCGCTCATTGATACCAGTTGCTCTATAGCTTTATTAAATGTTGTGCATAAAGGATCGAAACCATTCCTTTAACCTTTTCCACAATCTTTTAAATTTATCAGCGTCTCCTAAAAATCCAGTAGGTTTCCTGGTTAGGAACTTGGAAATATTAGACTGAGGGACACCTTCATAGGTCAAAAGCTCTACATTTTCCTTCAATTTCTTAAGTTGGTTCAATCCAAGAACCCAAGAAGTAGATCGTCCTAGGATTTTAATGGTGTTTGTATCAGTATGAACAATGCTCTTAAAGATATCAAAAGAGGGGATTATAGCGCCTTTTAAGCTTTGTCTTAGAACTTTTGGGTACGCTAATTACCTAACATTGTTACTATATGTTTGAATATAGTTGGGCTGGTTATGAAATGTTGTTATGCCATATATATGTTGGTATTTTATGAATCTCAAAATAATTGTCTGGTTCAATTTTCAGGAACTCTGATCAAAATGGTTTATTTCTCGAGGCATGGAGATCCTTTGGTGTATGATAAGCAAAAAAGATCTTTGAAAGAGGGACTGGAAGTTTCTAATGGTAGCAATAGGAGCTACCCTGTTAAAGGGGGGATGTCTCCATTTTTTGAAGTTTGATACCCGGAAGATTAACGAATGTCTAGATTTTATTGATTCCAAGCAGCTTCACCATGGTGGTATATATATATGCTTAGACACCCTTACCGTTTTTCAGATGAAATACACGGATTCTTCTTCTTGTCAATGGTTATTCAAATAATAAATACTTTTATATGCATAGGAATTTATTGGCGGAGTTTCTCTGAGGCTGCAAGCAAAAATAACGCGGTAATCAAGGTAAATTCTTTAGTTTGGAGTTTGAACTATTAGTATATTTGGCTTCAGATGGCTTCTTTCTAAACTTAAGAGTTTTGCATATCTACTTTAACTAATTTTTGTTTTTTTTGTAGGCAACAGGTGGCGGAGCATACATGTACGCGAACCTCTTCAAAGAGAGGCTTGGGGTCAATCTTGACAAGGAAGATGAAATGGATTCTCTGGTGGCTGGAGCCAATTTTTTGCTTAAGGTAAGATCCTGACACCTTATTTCTTGTTTGCTATGCACACTCCATTATTTGACATTGAATCTCGTGGAGCTAGCTTCTCTGTAAAGCCCCGAAATTATATTTGTCTCGACCAGTTTTCTTTTGATTGTTAACTCCATTGCTGTCAATACTATACTCATGGCAATACAAATTCAGGAAAATTAGATTGCATAGCGTTTCTTTAGAGATGTAGCAGAACACTCGGAAGGATTCACTTGGATCATATAATTTGTTTTATCAGCAGTACTAAGATTTTTACTTGTCATTGAGTAGGCAATCCATCATGAAGCTTTCACACACATGGATGGCCAGAAAGAATTTGTACAAATTGACGAAAATGATCTGTTCCCCTATCTTCTTGTTAACATCGGCTCTGGTGTTAGCATTATCAAGGTAATATTCCGGTATCTTAATTATATTACACATAAAATACTTCTAGCTAGTTAACTGTGTGAACCTTCTTTTATCCGACCTGATTGATCTTCTTAGTTTTGATGGATATAGGTGGATGGAAATGGATCGTTTCAGCGGGTTGATGGGACACATGCTGGAGGTGGTACGTATTGTGGTCAGGGAATGTTTCTGACAGGGTGCAAATACAGGTTAATTGTTTCGATATTCTGCATAATATCGTGAAATTTTTTATTCTTTTTGTTTTGTTAAAGGTAACCATAGTCTTCTACTACATATTAACATCTCGGCATGTCATTTCTGGTTTCCAGTTTTGATGAGTTGCTAGAGTTGAGTCAGCGGGGAGATAATAAATTGATAGACTTGCTTGTTGGAGACATCGATGGTAAAATGGATTATTCCAAGGTGCATATTTAAATCATACTCGTATTATTAGAAAATAATGCTTTCTCTATCCACTTTGAATAGACCAAATTTTTCCATTTATTTTTAAAAATGACACAGATTGGTCTATCTGCATCAACAATCGCTTCTAGCTTTGGGAAAGTAGTTTCTGAAAAGAGGAAACTTAAAGACTACCGCCATGAAGATATATCCCTGTCTCTTTTGCGGATGATTTCGTATAATATTGGACATGTAAGTTGTATAGAGCAAAACATACCCAGAATAGTGACATTAGCTTAATTTAGCTTCAGTTTGAACAAAGTAAATATAAATAAATAAAAGAATTAGCTTCAGTTTTATGGTTTTTACTGTTCTCATGCACCTATTTTATTTTATTTTTGTTAGTAGATTGCTTACTTGAATGCGAAGATATATGGACTGAAGCGGATCTTTTTTGGAGGATACTTCATTAGAGGCCATGCTTGTATAATGGATACAATATCATATGCAGTTGATTTCAGGTAAATTCTTCTGTCGCTTCACAGTTAATATGCTCTTTAGAACTTATTATTAGAACATGATTGATTAATATGCTAACCAAACTGCTTTTCGTACAATATTATTATGTAATTAGTTTTCCATCCAAATCTATTTCTCTCTTGATCCTTTGCTTTCATTTTCAGCGTCATAAAGTTTGGTTAAAAGCTTACTAGTTTCATACTTTTTTTTTATAGGTCCAATGGTGAAGAAAAAGCTTTGTTTTTGCGGCATGACGGATTTTTAGGAGCTTTGGGTGCATTTATGAGCTATGAAAAGCACGGACTTGGTGACTTGATTGGTGGCCCATCAATTTGCAGAATGATTCCAAATGGGGCACCTTATGTAAGAGGAACTAATCATGGTTCCTTGCTCGCAGGTTTGAATGAAAAGGCAAGTAAATGTGCTGTTAGTATTCACAAAAGTCAACATATGTCTGATATTTATAATCATCTATTTAGTGGAACTTAAGGGGGCATGTGTTTGAAATCACCCAGTACTGATATTCTTCCTTATCAACGAGTAGGCAATCCATCACGAAGCTTTCACACACATGGACGGAAAGAAATCATTTGTGCATATTGACCAAAAGGATATGTTCCCTTATCTTCTTGTAAACATCGGTTCTGGTGTTAGCATTATTAAGGTACTGTAATATCTAACGTTATCCGGCATTGTATATACTTTTAGTTCCACATATGTAGCTTTATATGAATCTGATGCTTCTTGCTTGTTTACATACGGATACAGGTGGATGGAGATGGATCGTTTCAGCGGGTCGACGGGACACATGCTGGAGGTGGTACTTATTGTGGTCAGGGGATGTTAATGACAGGGTGCAAGTACAGGTTGTTTCACAGTTGTGCATATTGTATAGTGCATATGATAATTTTCTTTTATATATTAACATCTTGGCATGTCAATTTCTGGTTTCCAGCTTTCATGAATTGCTAGAGTTGAGTCAGCGGGGAGACAATAAAGTGATAGACTTGCTTGTAGGAGACATCTATGGGGGTATGGACTATTCAAAGGTGCGTATTTTAAGTCATACTTTCATTTAATGAGGAAATATTATGTTTTCTGTTCTTTCTTCCTTCCACTTTGAATTAATCAGATGCTCCATCTATTCTGAATTGATGTAGATTGGTTTATCGGCATCAACTGTTGCATCTAGCTTTGGGAAAGTAGTATCTGAAAGGAAGGAACTTGACGACTACCGCCATGAAGATATATCACTATCTCTCTTGCGGATGATTTCGTATAATATTGGACATGTAAGTTTTGCAACACATCCAAAATAGTGACATTAGCATGGTTTAAACTTCAATTTTTACTACTGCATCTTTTATTTTATTTTTTTGATGCAAAGAAATTTACTACTGTATCTTATGCACTTACACTATTTTTCTGGTAATAGATCGCTTACTTGAATGCGAAGCTATTTGGGCTGAATCGGATTTTTTTTGGAGGATATTTTGTAAGAGGTCATCCTTGTATTATGGATGCAATATCCAGTGCAGTCGATTTCAGGTATAGTCATAAATTATTATTGCTCTGTGAAAGCTTAATGGTGGCTCATCTTTCATTTTTCAGTTGATTTGCTTTACACAAACTTATTTTTGATTAACCCCGAAACCGTATTTGGTTATCCAAGTTCAACATTATTACCAAAATTAGCTCTCATCCAAACTTCTTTGTTTCTGAATCCTTTTTGTTTCCATTTTCTTCATCATATCATTTGTTTGATACATATGCTAGTTTCGTACTTATCTTCTAGGTCCAAGGGTGCAGAAAAGGCTATGTTTTTGCGACATGATGGGTTCCTAGGAGTTTTGGGTTCATTCATGAGCTTTGAAAAGCATGGCCTTGATGACTCGATTGATGGTCCACAAATTAGCAGAACAATTCCCAATGGTGCACCTTATGCAAAAGGAACTAGTCAGGGTTCTCCACTGGCAGGTTTGACTGAAAAGGCAAGTAAATGTTCTGTAATATTTACTGGATTAAGGTTGTGTCTGATTTTTGTAGGTGTAAAATTTAATTTAACTTAAGAGAACCTATGTCAATATTCGTCTTGGTTGTTTTTTGCACAGATTTCGTGGACTGACAAACTTAGTAGATATAGCTCCTTTGATTTTACTGAATTGACATAAGAAAAAACACCCTTACTTTTGCATGATGCTAGTGGATGTTTGAAAACTTCTTCTTGTATCAGGTTTTATCTATTAAAAGTGGAGCAATGAAGCTGACTGAAGGGGTAACACATATACCTGCTGCTGCAGGTGCTGCAAGGATAAGAGAGGAGAAAAGAGAGACTAATACTAGTAGTCTTCTAAAAGGTGTAGTCCTACTTTTAGTTTATGAAGGGGTTATGCATTTGCCTGGTGCTGCAAGGATAAGAGAGAGTATTTTCGAATTCCTAGCTTTTCTTTTAGCTTGTGAAGGGGTAATGCATCTGCGCGGTGCTACCAGGATTCAAGATAGTATTCTACATCATGTATTCATCGTTTTAGCTTTTAGCATGTATATAGCTTATAGTTATACAGCTTGATTTGTTGATTTGATAATGCCCTTATTTTGGGGTTAAAGAACTCTCATGTAATTACGAAATGTTTCACAGCCCATATAGGGAAGACAATGCCATTATAGATTTCGCAATTTTGTTGTCTTTTAGTTTGTTGCAAGGTACTGAGTTCGCTGCGAATCTAGCTTTGGGTCACTATGCACAGCCCTCCTGCTTACACATGGACAGCTCATTTTCCTGTGGCTCGACAAAGAATAATTCAGCCAACAAGGTTTGACTCGGTTAATGTTTAAGCTCATATTTTATGTTATCATGTAGACATTGTCAAATTTTGTGTTCTAGAGTACGTGTTAACTACAAAGTCAGATAAATGTTATTGTTTTTCTATAAATAGAAAGAAATCTGAGCTCTCCTTATATCATCATCGGAACAAAAATATCATCAAATTCGAAAGAAATCAATATCATGGATAAAAGCTTCGTGAAAGTTTTGTTCACTGCTATCGTCTTTATGTTGATTATGATATCTGCTGCACCGCGTAAGTATAATAACTCTCTACACATTCTTGGTGGTTTCTAGGTAGCTACTGTTTCTGATGAATTTGTAGTATGTTTATTTGCAGATTTTGTTAGTGCTGGCGACTCAACTGGCACTGGCTTCCATAATGATTTCGACGGTAACTGGGATGACAATACTGGTGGAAAGTAGCACTGAATTCTACATCAGTATTGTGAAAGTTTGTCAAGTTCTTAAATAAAGTTGCGCTAAATTAGTAAATGATTTGCGCATGTAGTTTCTGTTTGTAAGTGTGCTCTCTGTTGTCTTAAGAGCAAGGGCTATGTGGTGTGACTGGTGTCATGTGGCATATAATTAGGAAAGACATTTCATCCCTTCCCATGTCAATAACTAGAATGAAAAAAACGGGAATGTCAACGCATCAGGGAATAAATGATTAATCTCTATCAATAGACCTGCTAAAGACCCGAACCTTTACACATTCACTTGGTAATCCTGTTGTTGTATAGGCCCACTCAGCCTGTTGTCTTTTGATCCTAGTTTGTTTGTTTGCTTCT
Organism: Papaver armeniacum; assembly: GCA_023531295.1. Lineage (NCBI taxonomy): Eukaryota > Viridiplantae > Streptophyta > Magnoliopsida > Ranunculales > Papaveraceae > Papaver > Papaver armeniacum. The sequence continues at coordinate 152,684 of JAJJWW010017554.1, forward strand.
TTGTTTCTTTTTCTGATTCGAAGGGAAAAAAAGGTAAACATAACGAAAAGTTTTTTCCCTTTTGGTTTGAAGAGAAAAGGTTAAACGCCCAACTTGTCTTCAATTTGTCTTAACAAGAGGAAGTATAAAGAGAAACCTGTTTTGAGGCATACGAAATCATTTTCCTATCTATGGTGGGTTTATAAGGAGTGTCCTAGCAGTGGGTAGAATACCAAGTTCCCCTTATTTAAAACATAAACATAATCTAACCAAAATTATTTTCAAAATAAAAAATCATTTTCACTCCCAACCTAATTTAATCATTAATCAAACCGTTTTGATTTTATATTTTGTCGGTGATTAATTGTTGATTCATAAATCCTTGATCACTGATTAAAATGAGTCGTGTGAAGCGTTACACAAAGAGATTTAACTTCAGATCCGTATATTGGAACCCAGATTTTTTTTTTTTTTTTTTTTTTTTTTTTCAGAAGAAGAATAGTTCAGGAGCTGATAATTATACATGAAAATGATTGTCGACTTCACTTTGTTAAAAAGACACCTAGTTCGGTTGTTCAGTTTTTTATTCGAATTAGCTGAACCTAAATTTATTAGTTACAGATTGAAGTTCGGCTGATAACTTGTCAGGTGAACCTATATTTTTTGAAAATATACCTTGGTTCGGTTGATACCGTTCATCTGGTTAGTAGATCTACGTTGTAAAAATTCAATTTTTTAACAAATTCAACTTATAAATAGGACATTAAACCTCGTTTAGAAGTCTACTTTTGTATTAACAAACCTTAATTATCTATTAGTTGAGCAAATCTCAAAAACCTAATTTCTTCTTTAACAAACCCTACCCTAACTATCTCTCGAAAAATTTTTTATCTTCAGTAACACTAATAAAGTAAGCGCATTATTGCCGTGATAAAAATATGATGAATAAGGGGTTATTGATTTTATTACATAATGACTCTATTTTGTCATTACCTTGTATGCCTCAAAACAGGGTTCTATAAAGATAACCCAAATTATTGCCGGCAACTAAAACTAATCGAGTCTACGAAAAGATACAACCTTTCGTTCTATAAACTGGCTATTGTTATTGTCTGTGCAAACAGTTAACAAGACATTCAAGATGAGATCCTATCAACAAATGAGCATATTTATGAACGCACAAAGTTTATCTAACACTATAGTTTAGATGAGATATCAGATACAACATCCATCTGAATCAATAACCACCTACTGGAACATATATAAAGCCTAACCAACCACAGTATTTACCTTAAAGTTATTGAGTGCTTAAACAGCATACTGAGCAGCATTGAAAATGTAGAAAAAAGAGATGAAATGGACTCTCTAAAACAGAGTTCACAGAGACACTCCATACAAAGTAAGAGTTATTCCCACACCAACAACTCGATTACTAGTCCAAATGCCTATAAAATTAAGCACATCAACATCTTAACTAATACTACTTAATAACAGTAACATAACATCAATCATGCCTTCCATTAGTGACCCTTCTCTCATTCTGGAGCTAAACGCTGGAATTTACTGCAGAGGTCTGAAAGTACCCACTGTTTTATCTGATGCCACGCTTGCAGAGGGGACACGAATCATTCTTCTCCAACCATTTGTCTACACAATCCACATGAAAGAAATGGGCACAGGGAAGCTCCTTCAGTTCTTCGTTATCTGCAAACTCCCCTAAGCAAATGCTACATACCTACGCAATACAAAAAAAAAAAAAAAAAAGACAGAATCAGCAATAGGACTACTAGCTGATTTCCAGTAAGATTGGTACTGCCAAGGGCTGTAAAGAAGAACAAAAGATAAAGAAGTTTGCTATCATCAACAAGGGCGCAGTCATCCTGTTAAGATGGTCATAGCAAACAGTTTTACAGATCTAAATTATATTCTATTTATTTGGGCTTGTTCCAACTCGTAACACTGTATTACACAGGAACCACTTTTATTTGGAAATACATGTGGATCAGGTCCTAGATATGGCCATTTTGGACAGTGCAGACCAGAACGTGACAGGTAAATAGATAATTAATTAGGTAGTCAGTGACCTTAAATTATACATCAAGATATTCGAACAGAACTTACTGCATCTTTCCATGAGATGATACATGCTTTTGCGGTTCCAGCTGCTAATGTCCCACCACCCTCCCCTACTCCTTGCGCATTGGTGTCATGAACATTAGTGGTATCTGTGGCAACTCCTCTAGTATGATTCAAATCTTCATGGGAATCCGCAATAGATATTTCACAAGGCAAGCACCAACAGCATATTGAGAATATCCAAGGGTACACAACACAGCAAATCATAAGAAACAGCAAGGAAAACCTGTGGGAAAACAAGATTATTTTAACACTTATCACATAAAGGCCTCATTTTATTCAACTATTAAATTTATTGATTAATGTAAGTAAGATCTGGCCATCACATGTACAAGCTGGGCGCCTCAGCTGAAGGATAGTGCTTTCCAAATATAACTAGCCAGAAACCGCCAACACTAAGCCAGAACCCAAAGAAGCAGAGCGATCCAGGTATCCAGGTATGGTCCCTGATTATCAGAATAAGCCACATTTATTAAATCACATAACTTTCTAAAACAGATCAACAACTACAAAATAAAAAGATAAAGCTAGCTGCCGAAGGATTGTGCAATGAGATGACACTAAAATCCTATAGGAATTAACTAAAAATTAAAAGTTTATCATATGTGTGATTTCTTAAAGAACAGAAAAGGAACACTAGAACTGAAGGGTCTTGGGCATTCTATAGTCTGCTAGTTGCTTGCTGCACCAGATATTGACACTTTCACAAACTACAGAACTTGGTCATCATAAGAGCGATACTGATCATGCATGGTTTGCTACAGCTTATTTAAATCAGTAAATTCATCCTTAACACTATTGTATTGTCAAAACAATCCACAGGGCTACTTCGAGTCCGCTTGTTGGTTTGCTGTACCGAATATTGACACTTCCAGAAACTACATGGGTAAGTTGAACTTAGCCATCTTGAGAGTGATACAGATCATGCATGTTTACCTACAGTTTACTTCTATCCCTAAATTCAGCCTTAAAACTACCCTTATTGTTAATTAATCAGAAGCTATTTACATGCTACTAGACAACTTGACGGATTTGAAAGTCCATGTACCAGCTAGCGCAACAAAGATTAGTGAAATCACTGAACATACAAATACATTGCAATTGTTACAGTAAAAATGAATCAAATGAACCAATATACCAGTTAGTTAGTATTATTCAATAATTTAGAACTTAATATATTTCCAACAAACAGTAAACTGGGTTAGCATAGAAGGCCATGATCTGCTTTACAAGAACAACAATAGCATTACCTTTCAGTACCCTGGTTGCGATGCATAAAACGCCGATACAGAAAAGGAAGGGTAGCAAGACATCCAGATGCATATATAATAGCCCATGCAAACACTTGATGGTTCTCATGTATCGAGAACCATAAAACAATGGAGGAGGCCAGAATCTGACTCAAAGCAAAAACTACTTCAATCAAAATCCATATTCCAGATTCGAACGGGTGCCTGCGCCGACGGACACTCCCTTCACTTCTCCTTGCAGACAACGAGTTTCTAGAGTTTGCACCATTCGAAGAAGGTAAAGAAGATTGAAGAATGGACAAAGCCCTGATAGAAGAAGCTCCCTCTTCATCATGATGGCGGCCTGGACCAAGAGAAGAAGTACCAGACCTCCTTTCAATTTCAATAACGTGGTCAGCATCACGATTATCTGACCTCTCCATTAGCAACGGTTACCTAAGAACTGGAATTGGATGCTTTCAACTACAATTTAATTACTCTGAAAAAGGAAAGAAGATACCACAACTTATATCAGTACCGAAATTTGGTAAACACAAACAAGTTCAGATTGTTGCATTACTGACATTTCACAATTCACACAAATAAAATCACTGGAAACCTCTGTTGATTAATGAAAATCCACCAAATACTTGCAATAAATACATAATTATTCAGTAAAAAAGATTGTATACCCCGAACCCCCAACATTTCATACACAAGAGATTAGTCAACAAACCCTAACCCTAAAGTCTGATCATCCCCAACAAGGACAACAATAATTATTCAACAGAGCAAACCAAATCTAGGAAAAGTAAACCAAAAGTACACAAAACCCAGACTTAAATTCAAGATCATGAACATTACGCATGATCTAATTCTCTCATCTCTTTAACCAAACCCTAATTTCCCAACTCTTCTCAGCTGATCTAACTCTCAAACCCATCCAAAATTTACATCAAATTAACATAGATCATGCAATCAAATTATACCTCAAAAAAAAAGGAAGAAAATGGGAAAGCACAAGAATTTACTAACCATTAAGCTATGAAATACAACCAAAATGAAGATGAAATTGAGACAGATACTTCTTCTTCTTCTTCTTGAGCTTGAGATAAATAGCTTCAGCTACTCTCCTTCTTCTTTTTCTTCTTGTAGAGGTATCCATCAAACTTTTTGAAATTGGAAACCCTATTTTCCCTTCTCAGTTTTATTTTTTAGTTGAACTGGGAAAGAGTTTCCCTCCAGAGCTTTGCTTTTATTTAATTTTTCTTTTACCTTGCAAGGAAAAAAACGGATTTTTTTTTAACGGAGTTTAAAACGTCTGCTAACTGGACACCAGATTTCTTTGGGGGTTGCTAGATCCAGTCGTTAAGATTGTTTTGCTTTGTGTGATTTCTTTAACCCCCAACAAATTTGGTACCTCCGTTAGCAGTGTTAATACTACTAGTCATTCCGCGTCACAACCAACATGCGAAAATGGATTTATTGTTCTTTGTAGTAATAAATATTTTAGGTGAGTTGAGTCAGAATTTAGAAGTGGGGATCAAATTGTAAGACTTTTCTTGAACCCATTTACATTTACTTACATACAATGTACTAAGACTTAACCCGTATTTAGGCAGTGGGTCTCGTCTAATTTATTATCCCTAGTTCAAGACTATATTATCCTACTCAAGTGGATGCAAGATTTGCAAGAGTGCTGTTCATTAATTTGCAGAAAATAACATATATAGTCCACGGATTATAAACTCACTCCATTATAATATATAGTCCTAATTATGCTTCCAAAAAAAAAAAAAAAAAAAAAAAAAAAAAAAGAATCTCATTATTGCAACTAGTATAACACGCACGCGCGATGCGCCTGCCATTCCGTCCCAAATAAAATCGAACTTCACAAAATTTGCGCAAACACTGTTTGAAATAAATTCTAACTTCCTAAAATTATCGTTGTGTTTGCGACACCATAAATACACCATGTACCATTCAACAGATTATCTGGTAGCCTGGTATTGTGATCCCTCCAGTCTGCAAAAGTGATGGTAACATTTAACAGAGGTAGTATTAAGTTACTCCTGCATGGTAAATGAAGGTCCAATATGCAAAACTGAAGTATTTATTGTATTTCTGTTTTATAGCAGAAGCATGAGAAGCCTGGTACTGTATCAAGTGACTTCACTACTTGTTAGAATTAGTTACTTGCTGAAATTAAAACGTCTGGATACATGGTTTTTGAGCTTACGGTAACAGATGCACTGCTTTGTACACTGAGAATTTGATAAGCTCATATGGGACTAAAGGAGAAAAGCACTCTAAATCCAAATATTGGCCACACTTCTTGTATCCATACGAATACTATGTTATTAGATAAGTATCCAGAATATAGGATCCTTCTCCATATATGCAGGTCCAAAATTCAAACATGCTTAAGAGTACAACATACATTTACCACATTCATACTTAAATATCATGCCAATAAACTAAGAGTGTTACTGCACCAGACAACAAAAAAATGCTTACATAGTATAAGCAGTGAGTCCAGCTCTTGAGCCCTTTGCAATGCGGTAACCTAGCCAACTTCAAGTGACACATTGATTTATTTCTTTGCCTGTAGTTGTTCTAGCTCCAATGAATTCGCTTGCAAATTTATACATTATAGCTCCGTGCTTGAGCATCTTGGTTTTGATTTAAGGGACGAATTAACAAAGATCGGTAATATCTAACTAATAATCTTTTGATAGGCTTGTCATGTCTTGATAATCCACTATTCCACATTCTCTTCTAGTTTCGTCATCAACAAAGAGAGTAGGCTTGCTAAGGCTTTTCTTCTTTTTCCTATACTTTCCACTTACAAACACGGTGGATAGAAAACAATCGAGTCTTGACTCCTTTGTGTTCGTGCGTTATTATGAAACTATTCGGTGAGTAGCGGATAGATTAGTACTTCCAATGATGTGACACAATGTTTTCTTGTGGTGTGCGAAACACCAAAAATAACACAATAAATCGGATAATCTAACTTCATTCAAAATAATCCCCTTGTGAAAAAAGCCCAAACGCATACAACAACAACACCATTAATCAAAGCATAAAGCATATAAAGAAAATTTCTTTGCAAAAATCAACACAACCCAATTCTTCTATCTTCCTATCAACATTTCAAGGAAATCAAATCAATAAAAACCTTTGATTATAATGAATTTTAAGACATAGAACGAAGAAATTAAGACATAGAGAGGGGTGGATATGGGTACCAAAAGGAGAATGATAACACGCACCTGAAGCTCGATCTACCTAGGTACAAAAGTCATTCGGAATTTGAAGCTTTGAAAACTTTTTAACTGGAATCCAAATTTGAACTGACGAAAACTTTTAGGGATTTGGGGACGAAAAAAAAGAAAGAAAAGAGATGGGAAGAGATTGAATGAAGTTGCAGCTGAAGGATTCGAAACTAAATTTGAATTGAAATCTTATGTTTAAGTTTCAATTGATTTCAATTCGTGTGGAAAATGGAGTTTCGGTTCTTCTTGGTGATTTTCGAAGTAAAAGAAGAAAATAGATGGAAGGGAAAACACGATTGCCACATATAGCCCTCGGCTGTCTCAAATATACGAAAATGTGCGCGAGTGTTAAAAACACGGAGGGGTGTTTTAAATCGGTTCATGTGAAACCGGAGAAAAACCCTCTTCTCTTTATATTAGTAAGATAAGATAAGCTCTTTGTATTGTGCACGGCCTAAATGGAGCCCAGTGATGGTTGATGTTTCCCTGGTGAAGAGGAATATCTTGTATATCTGCAATATTTCCCAATTCTTAAGCGTCTAGCACCATAGGAAATTTCTGAGAATGATCATAGTTAGATGAAAATGGATTTCTTTGGATTTGTGTTTTATCATGAGCAACCTAAAGAAATCAGTCCATTTCTTTAAGGGCCAACAAAATTAAGAAGTGTATAGCGAAGAAGAACCAAAATCCCACTAGGCATCCAGAGATAAGAAAGGATCATAAAATGTACAATTTAGTGATGAGATTTTGATCTTTGCATGGCTAGGTTTTAGGGATGGACATTTGGCCCACCCAAACCCATCCCCGTGGGTACCCGTCCCGCTTGGGTAGGGTTTTACCCGCACAAATGGGGATGGAGTCGGGTATGGGTAATACCCGAAACCTAAGCTACGTGGATGGGGTGGGGACGGGATTCAAGGTCCCCGCCCCGTACGTTTCATAACTTAGGGGTTTAGATTTTTATGCAACAATGTGTATAATTTTTATACTTCCACCACTTAGTCGAGCTTTCTTTCATTTATCATATTCTTGATCGTTCTTATACATTCATCACTTTCGTTCTTTTGTTGTGATCAAACACATTCTCTAAAAGTTAAAATAGAGAAAATGAAGCAGATAATGAAATGGTTAACGTGGACGAAGATAGAATGAGAAAGGAATAAACAGAAAAACTAATAAGTCATTAACAGATTCTTTTGTTCACTTTAAGATAAATTTTTGAATTTAAGATTTCAGAATGCAATGTTCTTACGTTATTATTTTTGTTTGAATCATATTTAAGTTTTGATTACAATCAAATTTATGTATTAACTTAATGTTACGGGTAACCCATGGGAAACCCGCCCCATATGAGTATTCCCCATACCCGCCCCGCCCCAATTCATATGGGTAACGAGGCGGGGATGGGTATTTTTTTTACGAACGGGGCAGTGACTGGGATTGGTATACCCGCCCCATGACCATCCCTACTAGGTTTTCATTATAGAAGTAAAAAACTAACCTAAGTTCGCGTGAATTTACTATATATGATCAAGTAAAAATGTGAAACATCAAAGATGAATGTTAAAAAATACATCAAATATTTTTTTTTCTTTCTTGAAACAAATGATATATTAAAAAAACAACTAGCTTCCCAAATTCAAGGTTTGGGCAGCTGTGAATGTCATAGGCAAATTACAATCAGGTAGGTTGTTACCATCTCCAGAGGATGCAACATAATCTTGAGCAATGGAAATAAGTTTTGGCATCCAATCTAGCCTTAGAGAATTACAATTGAACACTCTAAAATAATAAAATAAATCCACATTTTCATTAATGATCATAGTTTTAGGAACTTCCATTTGATCTTCAATTTCTTCCTTAGCTTCTTGTTGTCGATTTCAATGTTGCAGGTCCTCCTCTTGTTTTGTTGGTGCCATTTCATCGGTGTACGTTACATCCAATGTTGTGAACTCACTTCGCAATGGAAGGCCCGTTGTCCTTTGTTGTTGCCTCTTTCATCTCTTAACACAATAACCACAATAGTAATGGATGAGTGGGTTTGCCACCAGCTATAGCATAACAAGGTTAGTTTCTACCTGGGAATCAAGATTTGGTTGTGGTATAATTGTTCATGACATGGGTTTTTGTTCGATACATCTTTGTGGTTGCGATTACTTGTTTTGAAGAGGCTATCCATGAGACCAATGGTTACCGCAGGGATTTGTTGAATGTTTTGAAAACATTTACGGCACCTAGCTTTCCATATGAACCATGATGTAATAGCAAATAACTGATTCCATTTTACTCCGATGATAAAATTAGATCCCCTGTTATTAATCCATGACTCCATCCAAATTTGTACACTAGTAATGTGGTTGTCTAACCTGCAATTTACCCCAAACCAGAATGCTCTACTGAAAGGACATTTTATTAGAGTGTGATCATCTGTCTCTAGGGAGATATTACACATAATACAATTGGTATCTATAGTTGTAACCCATCTACCCAATTTACTGCTAACCGTAAGTTTCCATTATAATATTTCCACCAAAAAACTTGCAAGCGGGGTAAAATCTTCAAGGACCTGATTTTCTTCCAAATTGGGTTCAGAGAAGGGCGAATATAATTCTCAATTGGGTCCCTAATTAGGTACTCGTAAACCGATTTGACTGTTAGGTTTCCTTTCTTAGTTAGAGGCCACGCTAGAGCGTCCTGGTTGCTTAAATTCTACTGTAGATCGATACCAATGATTTTTTTAACTATATTGGGTGGGAAGACTTGGTGGAGGAAGTCAACATACTATTCCTTAGTATCCTCATAAAGGATATCACTAACCTTTCTCAAGGTGTTGGCAATTATTGGTTTGATATTGTTTCTTCGTATAGTGTCTGGGCGATTTAACGGGATCCAATTATGTGTCCGGAGTTGGATATCCTTTTCATTGCTTGTTTTCCAAATAGCCTCTTCCTGAATGATTTGAATACCTTTTCAAAGACCTTTCCAAAACCAAGAACAGTTCTGTTTTGGTTTGGTTATACTAAAGGGGGTGGAATTTTTGAAATATTTGGTTTGTATGACTCTTGAGGTGAGAGAATCAGGATTCTTTATCATTTGTTATGTCGTTTTCGTGATTATGGATAGGTTAAATTCCTCGAGTTGTTTGAAATCTAAGCCGCCATTGACTATTGGTTTACATATTGAAATCCAGTCTTGGCACGCCCCCACCAGAAGGCCCTATTTAGAGTGTCAATTTTTTTGTTTTCTCTTTTGGGATTCTAAAACACGACATTTGGTATGTTGCCAACAAATCAACCACATGCTTAATCATAACTCTTGTTCATGCTGGGTAGAGGAGTTTTCTTCTCCATCCCTTGCGTCTAACTTTTAATTTTACTAGGCTTGGTTCGAAGCATTTAACCCTTGGAGTGGTGAGTGAAGAGCGGGACCCCTAGATACTTATCGTCCAGCTTTATCCACCCATTTTAAGGATTTCAAGAATTTTCATAATTTCTCTATTGGAGACCGATTCTTACTGAAAAAAGGCTTAGATTTATCATAATTTATTTGTTGAAGGAACCTAGGCTAAAAGATCAAGGATTTCTACCAAATTTTTACACTCTTTTTACTATCTTTTGTGAAGATTAAGTGTTAGAAACCTTTGCTCGGTCGAACTCGCATGCGTTGCTATCTCAAGCATGTTTGTCAATGTTAGTGATCAAAACTATAAGTCTTGATTTCTAGTCTACTATAGCTAAGTCTCGGACTAGGATAGAAAGTGTAGTTGAGCTCAATAACTCCATGGCGATCATCATACAAGACGAAGAATGATAGACGCATTTATGTGTCTAATTTTTCCTCAATGTTTCGTATTGTTAGTACTCGTTTTTTTTTCCTTATTATGGTGTATTGTGTGTTTGTAGGTATTTTTTGGAAATAAAGATTATTGGAAAATTCGGCTCGAAAAGTTGCTCGGAACACCCCTGGAGGACATTTGCTATTCGGACTCCCACTTTGGATAAGGGGTAACCCAATTACTAAGGGGCACCCAAGCGATATTCGCACCCCAGCTGTTGGATAAGGGCTGACCTTCTTCTTCATTTGAATTTTATTTTGGCGGGAAAATTGTGGTACTACTGGCAGATTTTCAGTTCGTCATTTGGAGGGGTTATAATGCGATTCAATGGCTAAAATTTCATGGGATGACTTGACTAATCGTAACAGGCGTGATATGGGTCGATTCATCGTCCAAATTTGGCTAGATAACTCGTGTTGGAAGAAAACAGGGCATCACGTCAACAGGTGAAGAGTTTCACGGGATTTCGTGTGGTTGCAGTGAATATTAATCCTTCTACGACGTTTATGGAACGTGTTGTGGTCTGTTTGGAGTGTGTTAGCCTACATGCAACGAAAGACGTAGATGAAGAAGGAAATAATCCCGTAAAAATGGAAAGATTTTATTCCCGAGTAATGAGAGAATTTGAGGAGTTATTGTCGTGATTTCTTGCCCCTGTCGAGTATAAAAGTAGCTCTTGGAGGTCAGAGAGGAGTTATGGAGAGATTGGGAGCAGTTTAGAACACTACAGAGCCGAAAGAATCGATTTGCAGAGAACTGCCATTTTCTGCTGCTGTGAAGAACACCAAGAACAAAAGACCACCAGAGGCAGTCGTTAATGCTACAGTAACAACGACAAACAACTGTGGGTCGCAGTACTACAGCGACAGTGACACTATTACGTTATCGTTCTCTGTAACAGTGTTTGCAACAATTATAAACGTTGCAAACACCCGATTTCATCATTTTCTCCATTTCATCTTTGTAAACACCCTTACAGCAATAATAATGATTTTTGAGCATGTTTCCACCATGATGAGCGGCTAACCCATCACTGGGACGACGGAGGAAGCTGTTTTGCACCCATGTGGTAATTCATTTTAATTCCTTTATGACTATTTGCACTATTATAATTGATTTATGATTTTTCTTGATTATTTGTGAATTCGTTAGATGTCGCATGCTTAGTCTTAGATTCTTTAGATGCGTCATGCTTGTGAATTATATATAATTCTTTATAAAATCTACCTTGGCAAAGAATTAGAGTCGATGTTTGTTATTTTATGAGCTTTAATTGTCCGGAATTAATAGATGAACTGCATGAATGTGAGAATTGGTGGAATCCCGAGTCCCAGTAACTCTCTTCATCTTGTGACATAAATTGTATATTTTCTTTATTTTTATTATTTTTCTTTATTAAATCCTAAAATCAATTTCAACAAAGTCCGAGTGAACGACAACCTTTACCACTATATAAAATACGATCAAAGAACTAATCAAGGAACTGGTGGAACTTCATCGATTAAAAGGTATGTGGAGACTTGAACTTATCCATCACTCAAAAGTATATCTACTCTATCTCCTATCTTCACTAGTACAAAAATGCTTTTTCATCACGGTAATTTACCGTGACCAAAGATCTACGGTCACGGTATTTCCATTTCTGAGAAACCGTGTCCAAAGCTTGCAAGGCCAAAAGTACGCCATTTGGTCATGGTTGATTCCGTGACTATTAGATATGTTTCATCGTGACCATAATTTCTTTGGCCACGGATTTTGTTTCATACCTTGACGAGTCTGTGTTTTAGACACGGAACATTAAGATTCACCGTGTCCAAATTTGCTCATTGGTCTCGGACTACGTTTCACTCCGTGACCAATCTATGTAAGCGTGTGAGTTATACTATGACGTTGGGCACAGTTTTTAAGATTAATATTGTGTACAAATTAAGAAGTCTTCAAACCAATACTTTTTATTAATTATAAATCAAACAATACATCCTTGACATGAAGTTCCATAAACATATATATATAACTTACTGTTAACAAATACTGAACAAGCAAGAAATGATAAATCCCTATTTACAATACTGATAGTACTTGTAATGACTATTATCCAATTTCCAATCACGAAGTGGTGATATTTGTGCACACATTCTCTCAACATAAAGCCTGGCACTTTGATGTAATGAAAGCATTCACTGGATGATCACAGCTTGATGAGCGAGGTTTCTATATCCAAAGAGACCCCAATGGGATCATAGGAATATATCAATGAAATAACTTTCCAGAAGTTCCTGAATTGATGTAGTTCACTGTTTTCAAACACAAAAGTTAATGTTTGCGGTCTGATATACCAACCATAAAATAAAGAAAACAGTTCGCTTGTCGTAAGTTCAGTTTATAAACTTAACGATCAGAATATAACCTGTGTCAGCAACTTTCCATTGCGGGTAGCCGTTGTAGGTTAGCCAGCCGTTCTTAAGTGCTGCATCTCCGATCACCCGAAGAACCACCAAAATTGTTCAACACTAATCTGTTTAAGCTCTATCCAACATGCAATACCCAAGTACCCAATCTGATTGTATTATTCATCCTCTGTCACAAGTCGACGACTACAATCAAATCAACTAAGGAGAAGCTGCCCAGTAGTCAAAATGAAGTTAGTCTACATAAATATATATAAATCAGGAAAGCATTTTGATGTAGTACATTAAACAAAGAAAAAGATACCCCCAAAGAAATCTGGGAAAGCACAAGATTTTACTAACCATTAAGCTATGAAATACAACCAAAATGAAGATGAAATTGAGACAGATACTTCTTCTTCTTCTTCTTGAGCTTGAGATAAATAGCTTCAGCTACTCTCCTTCTTCTTTTTCTTCTTGTAGAGGTATCCATCAAACTTTTTGAAATTGGAAACCCTATTTTCCCTTTTCAGTTTTATTTTTTAGTTGAACTGGGAAAGAGTTTCCCTCCAGAGCTTTGCTTTTATTTAATTTTTCTTTTACCTTGCAAGGAAAAAAACGGAATTTTTTTTAACGGAGTTTAAAACGGATGCTAACTGGACACCAGATTTCTTTGGGGGTTGCTAGATCCAGTCGTTAAGATTGTTTTGCTTTGTGTGATTTCTTTAACCCCCCAACAAATTTGGTACCTCCGTTAGCAGTGTTGAATTTAGCAGTGTTAATACTACTATTCATTCCGCGTCACAACCAACATGCGAAAATGGATTTATTGTTCTTTGTAGTAATAAATATTTTAGGTGGGTTGAGTCATAATTTAGAAGTGGGGATCAAATTGTAAGACTTTTCTTGAACCCATTTACATTTACTTACATACAATGTACTAAGAGCAACTGCAGTGGGCGACTATACCCATTTTTTTGGTCTCAGAACCAGGCGTAGTGGGACGGACCATCGACCAAATACCAGACTAAATGAACAGTGGGCGATTATATTTGGTCGGGGACCAAAGACTAAACCCAAATATAGTCGAGCGTGCATATAATGTTCGCCCCAAAACCAGGCGAACTTAAAGTTTACGCCCCACACCCGGCGGGGATATAGTTTACGCCCCACACCAAGCGGGGGTAAAATGTTCGCCCCACCTTTTTTTTTTTTTTTTTTTTGTTCAGGCGAACATTATATGTGATCCTGGTGTGGGGCGAACATTATATGTGATCCCCACACCCGGCGGACATTATATGTTCGCCCCTTTTTTTTTTTTTTTTTTTTTTTTAGTCGGGCGGGGATAAAGTTTACGCCCCACACCAGGCGAACTTATACTCCCCGCTCGACTAAATTTACTCGCCACCCACTGCGTCACACGATGGACCAAACTAAAATTTGGTCTTTTTTTTTGGTCTTTGATCTTTGGGTTTAGTCGCACCGCTGTGGATGCTCTAAGACTTAACCCGTATTTAGGCAGTGGGTCTCGTCTAATTTATTATCCCTAGTTCAAGACTATATTATCCTACTCAAGTGGATGCAAGATTTGCAAGAGTGCTGTTCATTAATTTGCAGAAAATAACATATATAGTCCACGGATTATAAACTCACTCCATTATAATATATAGTCCTAATTATGCTTCAAAAAAAAAAAAAAAAAAAAAAAAAAAAATCTCATTATTGCAATAAGCTCTTTGTATTGTGCACGGCCTAAATGGAGCCCAGTGATGGTTGATGTTTCCCTGGTGAAGAGGAATATGCTGTATATCCTGCAATATTTCCCAATTCTTAAGCGTCTAGCACCATAGGAAATTTACAGAATGATCATATTTAGATGAAAATGGATTTTACTGGATTTGTGTTTTATCATGAGCAACCTAAAGAAATCAGTCCATTTCTTTAAGGGCCAACAAAATTAAGAAGTGTATAGCGAAGAAGAACCAAAATCCCACTAGGCATTCAGAGATGAGAAAGGATCATAAAATGTACAGTTTAGTAATGAGATTTTGATCTTTGCATGGCTAGGTTTTAGGGATGGACATTTGGCCCACCCAAACCCATCCCCGTGGGTACCCGTCCCGTTTGGGTAGGGTTTTACCTGCACAAATGGGGATGGGGTCGGGTATGGGTAATACCCGAAACCTAAGCTACGGGATGGGGTGGGGACGGGATTCAAAGTCCCCGCCCCGTACGTTTCATAACTTAGGGGTTTAGACTTTTATGCAACAATGTGTACAATTTTTATACTTCCACCACTTAGTCGAGCTTTCTTTCATTTATCATATTCTTGATCGTTCTTGTACATTCATCACTTTCGTTCTTTTGTTGTGATCAGACACATTCTCTAAAAGTTAAAATAGAGAAAACGAAGCAGATAATGAAATGGTTAACGTGGACGAAGATAGAATGAGAAAGGAAAAAGCAGAGAAAAACTAATAAGTCATTAATGATTCTTTTGTTCACTTTAAGATAAATTACTGAATTTAAGATTTCAGAATGCAATGTTCTTACGTTATTATTTTTGTTTGAATCATATTTAAGTTTTGATTATAATCAAATTTATGTATTAACTTAGTGTTACGGGTAACCCATGGGAAACCCGCCCCATATGGATATTCCCCATACCCGCCCTGCCCCAAATCATATGGGTAACGGGGCGGGGATGGGTATTTTTTTTACGAACGGGGCAGTGACTGGGATTGGCATACCCGCCCCATGACCATCCCTACTAGGTTTTCATTATAGAAGTAAAAAACTAACCTAAGTTCGCGTGAATTTACTATATATGATCAAGTAAAAATGTGAAACATCAAAGATGAATGTTAAAAAATACATCAAATATTTTTTTTTTCTTTCTTGAAACAAACGATATATTAAAAAAACAACTAGCTTCCCAGATTCAAGTTTTGGGCAGCTGTGAATGTCATAGGCAAATTACAATCAAGTAGGTTGTTACCATCTCCAGAGGATGCAACATAATCTTGAGTAATGGAAATAAGTTTTGGCAGCTAATCTAGCCTTAGGGAAGGGAATTACAATTGAACATTCTAAAATAATAAAATAAATCCACATTTTCATTAATGATCATAGTTTTGGGAACTTCCATTTGATCTTCAATTTTTTCCTTAGCTTCTTGTTGTCGATTTCAATGTTGCAGGTCCTCCTCTTGTTTTGTTGGTGCCATTTCATCGGTGTACGTTACATCCAGTGTTGTGAACTCACTTCGCAATGGAAGGCCCGTTGTCCTTTGTTGTTGCCTCTTTCATCTGTTAACACAATAACCACAATAGTAATGGATGAGTGGGTATGCCACCAGCTATAGCATAACAAGGTTAGTTTCTACCTGGGAATCAAGATTTGGTTGTGGTATAATTGTTCAGGACATGGGTTTTTGCTCGATACATCTTTGTGGTTGCGATTACTTGTTTTGAGGAGGCTATCCATGAGACCAATGGTTACCGCAGGGATTTGTTGAATGTTTTGGAAACATTTAAGGCACCTAGCTTTCCATATGAACCATAACGTAATAGCATATAACTGATTCCATTTTACTCCGATGATAAAACTAGATCCCCTGTTATTAATCCATGACTCCATCCAAATTTGTACACTAGTAATGTGGTTGTCTAACCTGCAATTTACCCCAAACCAGACTGCTCTACTGAAAGGACATTTTATTAGAGTGTGATCATCTGTCTCTAGGGATATATTACACATAATACAATTGGTATCTATAGTTGTAACCCATCTACCCAATTTACTGCTAACCGTAAGTTGCCATTATAATATTTCCACCAAAAAACTTGCATGCGGGGTAAAATCTTCAAGGACCTGATTTTCTTCCAAATTGGGTTCAGAGAAGGGCGGATATAATTCTCAATTGGGTCCCTAATTAGGCACTCGTAAACAGATTTGACTGTCAGGTTTCCTTTCTTAGTTAGAGGTCACGCTAGAGCGTCCTGGTTGCCTAAATTCTACTGTAGATCGATACCAATGATTTTTTTAACTATATTGGGTGGGAAGACTTGGTGGAGGAAGTCAACATACTATTCCTTAGTATCCTCATAAAGGATATCACTAACCTTTCTCAAGGTGTTGGCAATTATTGGTTTGATATCGTTTCTTCCTATAGTGTCTGGGCGATTTAACGGGATCCAATTATGTGTCCGGAGTTGGATATCCTTTTCATTGCTTGTTTTCCAAATAGCCTCTTCCTGAATGATTTGAATACCTTTTCAAAGACCTTTCCAAAACCAAGAACAGTTCTGTTTTGGTTTGGTTATACTAAAGGGGGTGGAATTTTTGAAATATTTGGTTTGTATGACTCTTGAGGTGAGAGAATCAGGATTCTTTATCATTCTCCATGTCGTTTTCGTGATTATGGATAGGTTAAATTCCTCGAGTTGTTTGAAATCTAAGCCTCCGTTGACTATTGGTTTACATATTGAAATCCAGTCTTGGCACGCCCCCACCAGAAGGCCCTATTTAGAGTGTCAATTTTTTTGTTATCTCTTTTGAGATTCTAAAACACGACATTTGGTATGTTGCCAACAAATCAACCACATGCTTAATCATAACTCTTGTTCCTGCTGGGGAGAGGAGTTTTCTTCTCCATCCCTTGAGTCTAACTTTTAATTTTACTAGGCTTGGTTCAAAGCATTTAACCCTTGGATTGGTGAGTGAAGAGCGGGACCCCTAGATACTTATCGTCCAGCTTTATCTACCCATTTTAAGGATTTCAAGAATTTTCATAATTTCTCTATTGGAGACCGAGTTACTGAAAAAGGATCCCGATTTATCATAATTTATTTGTTGACCAGAACCTAGGCTAAAAAGATCAAGGAATTCTACCAAATTTTTATACTCCTTTTTACTATGTTCTATGAAGATTAAGTGTTAGAGCACTGCTCGGTCGAACTCGCATGCGTTGCTATGTCAAGCATGTTTGTCAATGTTAGTGATCAAAACTATAAGTCTTGATTTCTAGTTTACTATAGCTAAGTCTCGGACTAGGATAGAAAGTGTAGTTGAGCTCAATAACTCCATGGCGATCATCATACAAGACGAAGAACTAATCAAGGAACTGGTGAAACTTCATCGACTAAAAGGTATGTGGAGACTTGAAATTATCTATCACTCAAAAGTCTCTACTCTATCTACTATCTTCACTAGTACAAAAATGCCTTTTCATCACGGTAATTTACCGTGACCAAAGATCTACGGTCACGGTATTTCCATTTCTGAGAAACCGTGTCCAAAGCTTGCAAGGCCAAAAGTACGCCATTTGGTCACGGTTGATTCCGTGACTATTAGATATGTTTCACCGTGACCATAATTTCTTAGGCCACGGATTTTGTTTCATACCGTGACGAGTCTGTGTTTTAGACACGGAACATTAAGATTCACCGTGTCCAAATTTTCTCATTGGTCTCAGACTACGTTTCACTCCGTGACCAATCTATGTAAGCGTGTGAGTTATACTATGACGTTGGGCACAGTTTTTAAGATTAATATTGTGTACAAATTAAGAAGTCTTCAAACCAATACTTTTTATTAATTATAAATCAAACAATACATCCTTGACATGAAGTTCCATAAACATATATATATATATATATATATATATATATATATATATATATCTTACTATTAACAAAGACTGAACAAGAAAGAAATGATAAATCCCTATTTACAATACTGTTAGTACTTGTAATGACTATTATCCAATTTCCAATCACAGAAGTGGTGATATTTGTGCACACATTCTCTCAACATAAAGCCTGGCACTTTGATGTAATGAAAGCACACTGGATGATCACAACTTCACGAGCGAGGTTTCTATATCCAAAGAGACCTCAATGGGATCATAGGAATATATCAATGAAATACCTTTCCAGAAATTCCTGAATTGATGTAGTTTACTGTTTTCAAACACAAAAGGTAACCTTTGCGGTCTGATATACCAACCATAAAATGAAGGAAACAGTTCGCTTGTCGTAAGTTCAGTTTATAAACTTAACGATCAGAATATAACCTATGCCAGCAGCTTTCCATTGCGGGTAGTCGTTGTAGGTTAGCCAGCCGTTCTTAAGTGTTGCATCCCCGATCACCCGAAGAACCACCAAAATTGTTCAACACTAATCTGTTTAAGCTCTATCCAACATGCAATACCCAAGTACCCAATCTGATTGTATTATTCATCCTCTGTCACAGTTCGACGACTACAATCAACTCAACTAAGGAGAACTGCAGCCGTCAAAATGAAGTTAGTCTACATAAATATATATAAATCAGGAAAGCATTTTGATGTAGTACATTAACAAAGAAAAATATACCTGAATTGAGTTAAAAGTATCCCAAGGAATCTTTTAAGCGGTTCACATATGCCCTTACAGTTTTCCAATTTCATGAGATTACATATTGTTAAAGGTTTTATCGCGCAACCGAAAAATAAATAAATAACAAACAAGTCCACTGTAAACTCGGAGGAGCATTTATATATTCTTATTTGAGGGGTCACTGCAAAGAGTGATAAGTCATACCTTGGCAAATATTTTATCACGATCATAATCGAGTTCAGAAGGGGCATTCTGTATGGACATTAGAAGAACCTACCGCCAGGAGATATATAAGTCGAAAGCTCTTGTAAAATACTGAAATAGTCGTATAAAAACATCTCACGAAACTGGTTTTACCTTCAGCGAAGGGTACTTCGATATTGGAGCATAACCATGGGCCAACTCTAAAACAATTATTCATCAACTCTGCCAGATGTATACAAAATAAAAAGTCATATATATATATATTGGTTCTTGTAGGCATAAAAGAATATTTTCTATATCAGTAGTTTTCGTGAAAAAAGGTAGACACCTACCGAGTAAACACCGTTATACAGTACAATAAGAGATAAGGAACAAAAACTCACTTGAAATGGCATCCACTGAGAATACACAAAATAATGTAAGCAAAAACACAATTTGAAATTTCCATAAACAGTTGTTCTGCATAAAAATCTCAAAAACCACAACTCAGCTACATGATTCTTGGACTCGTAGAGCACCTTCATTACAATTGGATGTTGCGTGACATATTTCATTACTATGCTTAAATACTATCGGTAGATCAGGTCTATTTCTTACTGGCCCTTTCACTTATGCAGATAAAATAGAACATAAAACCAGTAAGTTTACCTTTGAATACATCAAGACTGATCGCTGGGCAACATGATTAAACTTGGCAAAGAAGAAGGATAAATCAAATTCCGTAGTCGACTCGATCAATTAACTTTCCAACCTTGTGAACTGAAAACCAAAGTGAACTAAATAAATTCAAGTTATACAACGAAATCATAAAACACATCAACTTTGATCAAACGGAGAAGCCAGTCTACACAATCATCATAATCCAAACCGCCTAGAAAATGATAATTAGCTGATCAACTGATGATTCCTTCTATTTAATTTAAGAGTCTCAGATCCCCGAAATTCACAAATTGAATTTGACTATACTCTCTTAGTTTGACAACTAGATTTCAAAAAAAAAAAACACCAAAAAAAGTCGATTAGATATGAGAAAAACTGAAATCCCCAAATATTATCTACCCGTAAGAATTAAGCCTATTAGAGAACTCAAAATGATGATAAAAATAGAGAAGGTAAAGTGATAAAAAAAAAAAAAAAAAAAAAAAAACTCGGTCAATAACACATAACAAGCAAAAGAAAAAACAAAAATTGAAAACCCATTTCAGGTAAGGAAATAATTTTTCTTGCTTACAGTTGTTGCATTATGATAGGACGACAACTAAAGATCCAATTCCAAGGGAAGCTCCATTAACAATCAAACACTACTCGTAGACCTAACAAAAATCATAATTATTCTATTTTTACAAAACGAGAAATCCTTCTCAAAATTGATCAGTCCCAAAAACAAAATATAAACAAAGTGAGACTTTCAGAATTAGATACGTGAGGGATTTATTAGGGTTTACTGTCGGCGTTTTTATGGAAGGTAAAGAAAATGGAGAAGTGGAGAAGAAAATATAAAGATAAACTGAAAGAAGTGGAGTACAGGAGTAGCGTTCGACACTTCGACCCAAAAAAGAAAAGAACGAAATTAAAGATCGTGGAAATCAATGCAAGTTGTAGACACGCGTCTCTCCAAACCCCATGTCTAACGAAAGCCTAAACAGTTATTCGAAGACCCACTGAAATGTAGCCTCGACATTTATGCAGTACCGGGACCAAAATATAATTTAGTCTCGTTAATGTAAATCACCGTGACAACCTTAACCGTGACCAAAACTCATAATTCTACTGGTGCTTGAGACAAAAGTCGTTTTGCTATATAGACTTTGATTATACACATTTGTTATTTCGAGTCGAGTTTATCTCTCTTATCTATTTCTCGAAATATGTGTTGGTAAGCTTTCGCTTTGGCCAAGTTTATCTTTACCTAGTGATGAAAGTCATGTTATGTTTCAATCACTTTGAAAATGGCTTTGATGAAAAATAGTTTGTGAATAACAACTATATAACGTCCTCTAAGAATGTTTTAATGATTGAAATGAGAGTTTAGATTATATAACCATTGTTGGATATAAGTATTGTGTGGAAACGCATACATGTATAAGTCCTAATTCCTTGAACCGAAGTATGCTTACTTTACGATCGGGAGAAGCACGAACAATGATCCAGCGAACCCGGTCCTGACTGCCGTAGGTTCTCATCCCGAGAAAATCTGCTGGAGTTTGTAAACTTCTTCCGGGAACTTAAGTCCGCGAACCTAGTCCGCGTACTTGAGTTGGTTATTTCTAAAATTGATTATTTGTGAACTTATACTTATATAACCTGGCGAGATTGGGGTATACCCAATAAGACAAAATAGGGTCATTTTGAAGTAAAACCAAGCCACCCCTTAACCTTGTATTTTCAAAATGGCAAATGCCCTCGTTTAATTAACACTAAAATTTTGATTAGATTAATTAATTAAGTTAAATTGATTGAATAGATTAAAACTTATGAATTTTAAGTTATGAATTTTTTTTTTTTAATTGAACTTTTGTGGGATGATTTTTGATGATTTTTTTTTTTTTTTTTTTTTGAGAATATCTCTTGCAACGAAAATGAAGCACACAACAGAAATACTTCTAAAAAGGGGATTGCAAATCTGTTATATGAAATCATACTCAAAATCAAAGAATAAATCAACACTTTCAGTTCTGAAAGTATGAAAAGTCGGCAAAGTCTTCATCGTCGACCTCGCGCCGAATTAAAAAAGTGGCGGCATGATCTTCATCGTCGACCTTGCCGACTTTTTGTTTTTTTGACATACGGGAGATGACATAAAAA
Organism: Papaver armeniacum; assembly: GCA_023531295.1. Classification (NCBI taxonomy): domain Eukaryota; kingdom Viridiplantae; phylum Streptophyta; class Magnoliopsida; order Ranunculales; family Papaveraceae; genus Papaver; species Papaver armeniacum. Next base: position 174,920 of record JAJJWW010017554.1, read on the forward strand.
ATTTATTGGCCGACAAGGTATTCAAAAAATACACTTAGGCTGTTTTTGGCCGGCAAGGTATTCAAAAAAATACCCTTAGGCATTTGTATTTGGCGGCAAGGTATTCAAAAAATACTGACGGTAATTTTGTTGAAAAATTCTGATCGCCGCCATGGCTGTTATGAAAAGTCGGCAAGATATGCATGTTACGACCTTGCCGGCCAAAAACACGAAATCATAAATTTCGATTTCTAACCTAAACTAACAATCAAATCACACAACACAATGATGGGTTTGAGTTTAAACATCATTTATAGTCTTCTTTTCGCTGGAAGAGTCAACATTTTTTTTGGAAAATCAAAGTTGAAGATTTTTATATGGCTTTGGTTGATGGAAGATGAAGATGAAGATGAAGATGAAGAGAAGAAGATGAAATGAAGAGAATAAAAACTGATTTAGGGTAATTAAGATTATTAATGGGTAAGGGTAGTTTTGTAACTTACCCATTAGGACTCCCCCTAAAACCCACAAAAAGTGTCCCTTTAAAATTGGGTATACCCAATTAGTTTGAGTATACCCCAATCTCGCCAGGTTATATAAACTAAGAGCAACTGCAGTAGTGCGAGTATAACCAAAGATCAAAGACAAAAAAAAACGACCAAATTTGAGTTTAGTCCGCAGTGTGACGCTACGGTAGAAAGACTAAATTTGGTGGAGCGTTAACTATACGTCCGCCTGGTGTGGGGCGTTAACTATACGTTCGCCTGGTGTGGGGCGGAGATATAAAGCATAAAGAAAAAAAAAATGGGGCGGAGGTATAATGCCCGCCCTACTAAAGAGAAAACAAACCAAAGAATGGGGCGGTGGTATAAACACTCGCCCCACTAAATTTAGAAATTAAAAAAAAAAAATGGGGCGTTAACTATACGTTCGCCTGGTGTGGGGCGTTAACTATACGTTCGCCCGATGTGGGGCGTTAAGTATACGTTCGCCCGACTATATTTGGTTTTGGTCTTGGTCCTGGACAAATATAGTCACGGGATTTGGTCTTTGGTCCGGATTTTAATCGATAGTGCATGTCATTTGTGTCTCGATTTTTGACCAAATATTTGGTTATACTTTACTTGTGGTTGCTCTAAGGAATGCAATTTGCAAACCGTGGCTATAAAGTTCATGAATCGATTCGAGTGAATCAAATCGTTTTTGCTTCGATTGTGTCTTGTATAATTCTATAATATCTAAGAAATTGAACAACTCTCTAACTAGTTCATTTGATTCATTTGAACTAGTTATGGTGAAGAAGAATATGGTTGATATGAAAGTGCTCATATGGCTAACCATTTGGTTAACTATTGTTGAACCAACAAATGTACATGTTTGGGTACGGTTACACAAGCCTAGAAACGTGCATTTCATTTGTGTGTAACAAGCTAAGTTTTCGATCCAACGGTTGAAAGATATTAGCTTGAATCTAATCAGGTTTTCATCTAACAGTGAATATTGAATGCTTTGTTACTAAGCTAACATTGATTGCAAACCTGAAAGACTATATAAGGGAGAACTCTAGCAACTCGGAAACCTAATCCCCACACCTCCTGTATGATACTAGTTGTATAAGCTAGAGTCGATTCTCCTTTAAGCTTAGGTTTCTACCGAGACCACGTAGGTTAACGACTTGAAGACTTCATTGGGATTGTGAAGCCGGATCGATACTACTTTCTTGTAGTTGTGTGATGCGATCTTAACATTTCTATCATATTGAGTACAATCGTAACGATTGGCTTGAGATTTATATCTCCGATAGGCAAGATATAAAAGTAGTCACAAACATCTTCGTCTCATCGTTTTTGATTCCACAATATCTTCTTTCCCCGCGTCGATTAAGATTATTGTGAGGTTATTGATAATATTAGGCTGTTCTTCGAGAATATAAGTCCGGGTTATCAATTGGTTCCTGTTCACCTTGATTTATCAAAAGACATAACAAAACTCGTAGGTATTTCTGTGGGAGACAGATTTATCTATTATCGTAGACTTTTTTTTTGTGTGATACAGATTTGTTGATTAAAGTCTTCGACTTTGGGTCGTAGAAACTCTTAGTTGTGGGTGAGATCAGCTAAGGGAATCAAGTGCATAGTATCCTCTTTGGGATCGGAGAGGCGTAAGGAGCGCAACTGTACCTTGGATCGCGTGAGATTGATTGGGGTTCAACTACAGTCCAGACAGAAGTTAGTTTGTAGTAAGCTAGTGTCTGTAGCGGCTTAATACAGTGTGTGTTCAATCTGGACTAGGTCCCGGGGTTTTTCTGCATTTGCGGTTTCCTCGTTAACAAAATTCCGGTGTCTGTGTTATTTCTATTCCGCATTATATTTTGTTATATAATTGAAATATCACAGGTTGTGTGTTAAGTTCAATCAATTAGAATATCCAACCTTTGGTTGTTGATTTACATTGATTGACACTTAGATATTGGTCTTTGGTACCATCAAGTTATTTCGTGTATTCAATTAGACTCATGATTTCTATTTGCTTGAGTAAGAATTGAATCGAGAAAGAGAGATATAACTCTTTGATATACTTTATTAAGATTGAGTTTAGTTGATTCTCTTAAAAGTATATTGGAGTTAGTTCATACAGATTGCTAATCGAAATATTGGGTGTGGTTGTTGTACCCCCGCTTTTTCAATTGGTATCAGAGCATGCGAACACATTTAAAGACATTATAAGTCTGTGTTTGTAGCGATCTGACTCTATGGACAGAAATTCTATCTCCATAAACGTACCACCAGTCTTCGATGGCTCTAATTACTTATGGTGGAAAATTGCTATGCGTGCCTTTCTTCAAGCGCGTGATTTTAAATCATGGGTGTATGCAGTTAATGGCTATGATGCTCCCGTTGTGGCAGTAGGGAATGTAAACGTTCCTAAGAACATTGGTGAATACAGTCCTGCCGAGATACTTACTGCGAAGCAAAACTCCGACGGTTTGAATGCCATTACCCCAGATCTTCAGCACCATGTGACTACGTGCACTAGGTCTAAAGATGCTTGGGATATCTTAGAAACCGTATTCGAAGGTAGTACCAGTGAAAAGGAAGCTAGGCTTCAAAACCTTAATTCCGATTGGGAAAACCTTCGTATGGAAGATGAAGATTCATTTGATGAGTTTAATCACAAAGTGTCTGAAATTGTTAATGCATCTTTTGCATTGGGTAAGACTATTCCTGAAAAGGACATTGTGATAAAAATTCTCAGATTGCTGCCATCCAGGTACGATTCTAAGAAGCATGCCATCGTTGAAGGAAATAACCTAGATGCTCTTTCCAGAAACACGTTGGTTGGAAAGCTAAAGATCGTTGATCATGAGCACACATCCAAAATCGGAAAGGATGTTGCTTTCAAAGCATGAGAAGAACACTAAATTACTTGACAAAAGTAAAAGTGTTTATGTCTCTCGAGGATGATCTTTACGAGAGATCTGATTCATCGAGATGAAGATCTTGACAAATCAGTCTCTATGATCACAAGATAGTTTAGGGATCTTCTATTGAAGAGAAGTAAACGGTTTTCAAGAGACAAGCCTAGGTCATCAGTTAAACCTCATAATCGTGTTCCTCCTAAAAATAGGGATATTGATGAAACTGATGACGAGGATATGCCTCAGTGCTTTAAGTGTATAGGTTTTGGTCATTTTACAAATGAGTGTCCAAATCGGAAGAAATACACTGGGAACAAAGGTCTTGCTGCAACTCTTGATGAAATGTCTGACAGCTATGATTCTAATGAAGACGAGAAATCAAGTGTTGCACTTCTTGGTGAAAATATTGATTTTGATAATTGTAGCAATACATACATCAATCTTGATATTCTTTCAAAAGAAAACTCAGCCAATGATATCAAAAAGATTAAACAAACCAAAGTTAATAAAATTAAAAAAAAACAAACAAAATGCATGGAATTGTAAATACTTACCCATAAATAGAACGCCCTTTATCCTTCGCAAACACAATAGCTTACTAATTCTGTCAAATAGTCAATATACAAATCGTTAGTATAATTCGTGGGGTAATATTAGGCAAGACTTGATAAATGCCTAAACAATAATGAATATTGAACAAAACAACATGAATGCAATGAAACTTATGCTACAACAGAATTCTAAACTGTATCAATGTGTTGGATTAGTTTCAATAGTTAATTTGCTTCAAAATTATATATAAAAGAAATCCTAAAAGGATCCTCATAAAAAAATCCAAAGATAAAACAAAATTATCTTTTTTAGAGAAGGATAAATCTTTACACATTTTTTCTTGATAAATATAAGACGTTAATTATAAAAAAAAATTACATGTATAAAAACGCTTCGGCAAAAAGTCAAAGCCTCACGTCTTTTTTGTCGCTGTTTCTTTGCCTTTATTTTATTATTTTACTTTTTTTTCTTTTGCTTACGTTGTTTATTTATCGATAGGTGATTGTTATTTGTTTTCTGAGATATAATGAAAAGTGTAGTCCGACTGGCGTTGCTTATCTCCTTTGAAAACTTCTCGGGTGATATTCATTGAGGTATGTAACTAAATTTATCTATTTTTTTATTTCATTGCAAGTGTTGATTTATGTCGATGATTCTCAACGTAAAAGATGTTGAATATACTTATTTGGATATGATGTTTATCCCCAAATTGTAAAAGTTTCATAAAGTTTAAGATATTGAATGATATTATTACCAAAAGATTTTTCTTTAGACATTTTTTATAGAAATTTTGGGTTTGGTGACTCGCTACATTGTTTTCATTTTATTTTATTTTTCTACATACACGTTTTTTTTTATATTATTTGTAGGGTTTTATTGTTGTTGTTTATTTTTTTTTCATCGGTAAAGAATTTGGTGTTGGCGAATTTCGAACTCAGGTCACTGGTATCACCACCCAGTAACTTTACCATTGTACTACAATGACACCGGCTGTTGTTTTTCTTCGGCTTCGAACTCGCAGTTTAGGATTTTATTGACTAATTTGTGTTTTTGCTATTTGTTTTGAATGTAGATTATAATTGTAATCATCAGGTTGCAATAATAGTAGCGGCGACGGGAGCTAATGAATACTGGCGGAAAAAGGAGCTCATAGATACTGGTATTAGAGGTGATGAAAATAACCTTGATATTTTTGTTTTTAAATGTTACAACTTGATTTGAACCATCCTATTTTACTTTTTGTTGCAGGTTCATGTAGATCTACAAAATCAGAAAATTCTGGCATGGCTTTGGCTTCTTTGACTTTAGATGAATCTGCGATATTTGTTATCCCATACAATGACCAGGTAAACAGTTTTGTTAATGCCTTTATACTTTGAAACTTCTCTGGACTTGATGTCGTGTTATGTTTTTGAGCGCTTGCACACTTGATACTTACTCTTTATTTGTTATTTTTTTTGTTTTTCATCATTTTTGAGACTTTTCCTGTGGATTATAGGTCAAACGCCAAAAGGAAGGTATGTTGACGAATTCTGACGCCTACTATATTCTTGAGTGTGTGATTATTCTACCTTGTTATCGAGGGTTGAGGTGCTACCGTATTGATCTTAATTGGGTGTTGGAGGACACACTATCTTTTGGTGTATGCTTTGGTTTCGTGGAGTTGTAGCCATAAACATTAGTTAGAGAGACTATGCTGGGTTTCGACCCCATAAACATGTAAGTTATGATTTTTTTTTTTTTGTTTTTGTGTTTTTATGCAATTTTGTTTAAACATGTCATATATCTTTTTATTTTTTGAGCAAAGTTGAATATCAAGAAATGTGATCTCGGATATCTTGAACCAGAAATGATATGTATATTCTAGCTGGGAACAAGAAGTAGGCGAGTGAGGCACATACATGCAACATCTAATTTAGGTTGAAACAAGACAATGGTGAACCTAAAGGTGGAGCGAAAATATCACATTCAACAATACCTTGGATTTTTTTATGCATCATTAAAGGATTTAAATACCATAGTGAAGGTACTAATCTTGAAAATATTCTACAGTTCAAATTCATCCCCTGTATCATATCCTTTTGTAAATATCCCACTCAGTCAACTTGCTAGTTTTGACATCGTTAAACAGTAAACATAATAGATAATCTAGGAATCTCACAACGACCAAAGTACTTCATAATCACCTTGGTCAAAACGGGGGAAGGGTCCCCTGAAAAAATGGGCGGGTCCCCAATATATAAAATTACAGTTTTATTTTTTTGAGAGAAAAATAGGTTGTTTTAGAAGGAAAATGAATCCATAAATAAAGAGGAACAACGAGGATTACATACGAATAGATTCCTCCCAGTTGAATAAAATTTGATTACAACCAATGAACCTAAAAGTTTCCTTGTTGCAAAACCAGAGAACTATAGTCTTCTTGATCTTGTAAGAAAGTTCAGAAGTTGGCGTACTACATGACCTAAATACCATGTTGTTCCTTTCATCCCAGATGTGCCATAATATGGCAAAGTGCATTACAGCCGCAACTTCTTTAACCCTACCTCTCAGAATACTGTATAATCCCATTCATCAAAGAAGCTTTGACTAGTTCTTGAAGACACCCATGACAAGCGCAACGCCTTGGCAAAATGCATCCATACTTCATGAGTGTAAGTAAAATGCAGCATCGGTGGCAATCGGTTTCGCCTTGATGTTGGAGAGCACATGTGACGTTACTAATATAAATTCCTCTGTGTTGTAACATAGTTTTTGTAGGGAGAGAGTGATGAAAAATTGCCCAAACCATAATGCTTACCTTAGGAGGGATATCTGTTTTCCACAGATATTTTGAGAAAGTGCATCCAGTAGGTTCACTAGCCAAGATTTTATAACATATTTTTGTAGAGAAATTATCCATAATCTCCAATTCATCTTCTTCTCTATTGAAAAATTGAGTGTTGCCCAGATCCCGTTGCAGCAAACCCCATTCAAGTTGTTCGTTAGCATTCAAATGTCTCTTGAAAGTGCAAACCCATCTCCCATCTTGAACCATATCATCAACAGTAGAATTTTTATCCCTGCAAACTTTGAAAACCACAGGAAAAATGTCCTTCAAAATCCCTCTGTCCACCCACCAATCATTTCAGAAATTAATACATGCACCATTGTTAATCTTGAAGCTAGAGTGACTTTGAATAACATTTACCACTTTTAACACATTCTTCCAAAGACTTCTGCATCGAGAGGAGTTATCATCTATAGGCATAAGAAGTCCTTCATTGCTCTTAAACTTTTGATGTATAATTCTCCTCCATAAAGCTTTCTTACATTTATAATATCTCCAAATACATTTTGCTAATAACGCCTTGTTCATGATTCTCAATTTCTTAACCCCTAGACCACCATTTATCTTAGAAATATATACATTTTTCCAAGAAACCCATGCCATCTTTCGGTTGTCATCAACAACAACCCAGAGAAAATTTCTCATAAGCTTGATGAGTTGCTTCTCAACACTAACCGGCATGCTAAACAAAGAGAGAAAATAGATATGCAAACTAGATAAACAAATGCTTGATTAATACCAACCTCCCTACTTTGTTTAAGAACTTTTTCTTCCATGATGCTAGCTTCAACTTCACACTATCCACCACAGAGTCCCAAACTGAACAGTTTCTAAAGATAGCCCCAATTAGCGTTCCTAGATAATTGATAGGCGAAGATTCAATTTTACATCCCATTTCCTTAGCCATATTTTCAATAACATCATCTGCACCCACACTCACCATTGTGATTTTCTCCAAGTTAAGCTTCATTCAAGTTAGAACTTCAAACGTAGAAAGAATAATGAATACCTTTTGTACTTCCTCCACATTGGCATCAATGAAAATAAGAGTATCATCAACAAATTTTAGATGATAGATGATAGTGCCCTCTTCTGCAACTTGAAAACCATGAATTTGACCTTTTTTTACCGCTTCATTCATTAGCTTAGACAATATTTCAACAACCAAAAGAAAGAGATAAGGTGAAAGAGAATCACCCTGTCTTAGCCATTTTGTTGGCTTGAACTTTTCAGTTGAGCCTCCATTGACTAGAACAGATAAATGAGAAGAAGTCACACACCATTTCATACACAAGATCTATTTGCTCCCAAAATCATGTTTATGAAGAATGCAAAACAGAGATTGCCAATTGACATTGTCAAAGGCTTTCTCCATACCGATCTTACAGAGAATACCTGGCTTTTTTTGCTTCAATCTACTACCCACACATTCATTTGAAATTAATACCCCATCAAGTATATGCTTATCATAAATGAAAGCTCCTTGATAGTCAAAAATGAGATTTGGCATAAATGTCTCAAGTCTCTCTGCAAGAACCTGATAAAGAATCTTGTAAGCACTACTAATAAGACTTAATGGCCTGAAGTCCTTAGGATTACAAGTATCTTCTATTTTAGGAATTAAAGTGATAACGGATATATTCAGTCTCCAATCCAGAGACCCATATCTATGGAAATCATTCAACATATTCATGAAGTCCACCTTTATTGTACCCCAACACTTCTTATAAAATTCAGCAGTGAACCCATCTGGACCAGGTGACTTGAGCTTAGCATGTGAAAAATCCCAGTTGATCCTATCTATGCTGTCGACTCACATGAAAATTGGCTAATCTGTTGCATCTGTGAAGTTGTAAATCTGCATTGAGCTGCACTTAGTTCTGTGCTGTGCTGTGAGCCCACTAGGGCCTGTGTGTGTTCATTTGCAACTCTGTGCACTCTCCACCAGCACCAAAGCATTCCTGTATGCTTGAAATTTTGTAATTTTTGCTGTGTGTCTCACTGGGGCTGAGCATAGGCTGCTCAGTGCTTCTTACCAAATTGTTGCTTTTCTTGTAATGTGCACTCTCCAAAGCACCCCTGTGTGATAGACATTGTGTGTAATTGTTGTTGTTTAACCAATGTTGTGCACTCCTATGTGATTTTGGCTAAGAATTGGTGTGTCATCTCTTTGATCTTAGCTCCTGTGTTGTTAAAATCATTGGGTACTTGACATATGTTAATAATGGTTGTTTCTTTATGATTCTAAATCTTTGTTGCTCACGTGTTACGAGCACAAAACTTGTGTTGTGTTTGTTCGGGAGCACTCATGTGAGCTAGGAATTGGATGCCATTACTGTGCACATAATTTGGATCTAGCATAACCATGAACCCAAACACGGGGCTGCTAATTGCCAAACCAAACTGTCAACTGGGCTCTACACACAACCAAGCCCACATAAGCCACACTGTTGGGCTTTGCACAAACAGCTGAAGCCCTCAACCATTGGGCTGAACATAACCTAGACCCATCATACCTAGGCTGAACCCTTAACAGCCAAGCCCATATCAGCTGAGTTGTTGGGGTCATCTGCACACACTGTGAGCCCACATCATCTCGAAATTTGAAATACACTTATTAATTTGGGCTTAGCAAATTCAAAAGCAACCTTTTGGGCTTACACTTAGAATAAAGTGTCATTTTCTTTTGTGGGTTGTATCTATCTGGGTTTTGCTCACATAGCTGGGTTGCACATAACCCAACTAATCACAATAAACCAAAGAATCCCACAAAACCAATCAGCCCAAATAAACCAAATCCCACTTAAACCAAACCAGCCCAATTAAACCAAAACCCATTAAAACCAAAGCTGAGCCCATAACAACTGGGCTTTGCATTTGCATCACTTGGGCTTAGCTTCCCTGTTTGGAGACTTCATTGGTTAACATGCTTGATACATGCTAGGCTATTTGAGTTGCTAGACCATGTCAGGATTTTGGTCTGCATTTGGGGATGGAAACAAATCCATTAGAGAGCTTGCTTACGGGCATGTCTCACAGTGTGAAATCCCCACATACCATAGTGATTTTAGGAGATCTTATGAGCCTTCTCAGGGCCCCGACTTCACATACCCTAATCATTATGAGCACATGTATCATTCACCACAAGTTGAAAATGAACAATTTTCTCATACCCAGTCATCACTTCTCGATCAATTAGAAGCTCAAGTATCTGCTTTAGAAAGGCAATTACATGAGGAATCTGTCGAATCTAATTCCCCTAGGCAATATGAAATGTATGCTTGTACCTTATGTGGTAGCTTAGACCACCCTGCTGAGAACTGCTACATCGTACATGAGTTTAGGCAGTCTAGGGAAAGCCATGAGAACCATGCACACATGCATCGTCCATCACCATGGTAAGTTGAACAATGTTATACTCCCCCAACCCCTTGCATGCAATCACTAATGGAAGAGCTCATAGAGCAAAACAATGATATACTTGGATGGAAAGCATTGCATGAGCATCCCTTCTCTAGTGAACCATATGCACAACCATACACTGAATATGAACCTAATCTAGAGGTAGATGAGTGCACTGGAAATGCTCAAATTTTGAATGGGGAGATAAATTTTTGTTATGATGATGATGATGATGAACATGATATCTTAGAAGAACATGCATATGCTGAAAATATGATGGAATCTTTTGGTTCAGAGACGTTAGGCGTCTCTTCTGTGAACCCTATGAATGATACTTCTTCTAACATTCATACATATGATGTTGACTCTGAGCTTGGGTTTGTGAAATTCTTCAGTGAATGTGAGCATGCTACACAACTTGTTTGTGACTTAGGAAAAGATGAATCTTCTGTTGACACTAATATTCTTTTGGATCATGATATTATTTTTGTGTCTGATTCCCTGCCCATGTCACAACATGTTGCCTCCTCTGATGAGTATGACATGGTGATTGATGAATTGTTCTATGCTGGTGAGCATGATTTACCCTCTTCTGACCTTAGGAAAGTATGTGATGGTGCAAATGATTTTATACATGAAAACAACTTTGATGTACCTAGCCTCTCTCCTAAGTCACAGATTGAAACTCCTCCACCAAACCTAGGTGTAGTTTGTAACAAAATTGCAAAACCAACTTTTCTGAAAATGCCTAATTTAGGCCTAGAGCTTTGTGCTTCCCAAGTCCTCTTGGACTATTTTGCATCAAAGTATAACACCTTTAGGGAACCACAGTTGGAATATGTATGTCTGCCTGTTCTTAGCAAAACTCATTTTGAGTTAGACCTTGTGCATGATGTACCTTTAATTTTGCAAGATTTTGTTCTCAAAAACACACCTGTTCACAAGTTTAGGTTTGGGGGAAACCCATTCTCATATGCAGTCTTACTTGCACTCTCATTTTATATCTGTATAAGGCTGTTGATGTTTGTATATATTTTCTATTGGGTTGATCCTCAACTCTTTAGACTGTTGGTATATGGCGAATTTTTGTATATAATCCAGTAGGACTTGTTAAATTTTTCTTTTCTTGAATCGGTTGAGTCTTCTTGTGCATATATTGTGCTAATCCGATATGATCTCCCATGAGAATGTTGGATTCTAGCCTTGACTAATGAAGCTCTAACCTTGCTCCGCCGACATCCGATAATCTCTTCCCTTTTCTCTTATCAGCATAGTTCTCTTGGTATGTGACTGTTTAAATTTTTTCTATCTGTCGACACATTGAGGACAATGTTTGATTTAGGTTTGGGGTGCATTTGCATTTTGCATTTAGAGTTTTTACAAAAACTCTTTTTGTAAAAACCTCCAACTTTTAGAGATTTTAGAGTCACTAGCATGCTTCTAGCTATGTTTACATAGAGAATCGACCGAAATAACGAAGTTAGAAGTACCGGAGAACACAATCGGGTTTCTTAGTTGATTAGAGCGTTAAAGTTGGATTTAACCATACCGGAGGGCGAATTAGGTCTTTGTTTAGATATTCGGTAGTAGAATTGTGATCACCCATAGTGGAGACTACCCATTTTACATCAAGTGAGGCACCAACCTTCAATTTTTGCAACTTTCGAGAAAAGGCTGTTAGAGTGTGTGTCACCGTACGTCAATTCGGGTAGGAATGGTGAGCTACCCAACTTCGCACCAATTTCAGCACTACTTTTGATCTCTTGAGTGCTAGTTTTTGTCAATCATGAGGGTGACGTTTAAAGAAGAAAACTCCTTCTAAATATCGATTTGCAGTTAGCATCACTCTCTCTCTCTCTCAATCAACAGACCCATAGAAACACATCATCATCAGCAAACAGAGCATCATCAGAATATTAAAAGAAAAGTTGATATAGTCCAAGGTTTACGTGCAACAAAGAAAAGAAAAGAAAATAGAATGAGAATTAATGAAGTTTGTGAAAAATTGAGTTTTATCGTTTTATTGTAACTTAAAAAAACAAAAAAAAAAAAAAAAAATTGAGTCTTATTGTTATTTTCATTCCAAGTTAAGTCAAAAAAAAAAATCAAAAAAAATCAAAAAAATAAAAAATAAAAAAAATATTGTAGTTTATTTTTAGTTTTGATACCACCATGGTAAAGAAGAATTCAAGAAGAAAAATCCAAACAACAAGGAAATTGAGTAGAAAAGTTAAAAATTTTCAAGTTTTTGTAAAGTTCAGAAGTTCGTCATCAGCAGTTGAAGACCGAAGACCGAAGATTGAAGACGTTTCTATGGTTTCTTATGAGAGAGTGATATTAATTGCCGATCGGGTGAGAAGGTAAGTGAGTACTCCCACCCTTGCTAATGGTTGATTTCCTTTCTTAGAGATCATCAGAAAAAGATTCTTTTGTCCACACTCTTGTGGAGTCTCCGAAATTATTTCGGAAGGTTATCCTTCTTACCTACAACGTGTGCGGGATTTCTCTCTTTATTCCGCTTTTGCACACATGAGAGACTAAAAAAGCGATCTTTTTTGAGTGAAATTATCATAAAACCCTAATGGTGAGGCAGAAGTCGAGGCTTAAGATCACAATCGAATCCGAATTCTTTCATATGGTATGGTTACTTCTCGCTCGACACTTAAGGATGAGAATACGTTCTTTAGTAGTTCTAACACATTACTAGCATACAGAAACTCTATGTCCTCATAGATCCTTGGATGCTTGAGACTCTTTTACACTCTGAAGTTGAAGAAGGTTTTGTGGGTACACCTCTGGTAAACCCTCACGAGACTACAACTCGTCCACTAGGGACACCTAGGGGTTTAAAGGCTTAGTGCATACGCTAAATGCATTCGAGAGACTGCGACGGGGGTATAGTTAGGATTTCTTATTTTCTGTTTCACTTGAGGACAAGTAAAATTCAGGTTTGGGGGTATTTGATGAGTGCCAAATAGTGCATATTTATACACCTTTTTATTGGCATTTTACTCATCTTTTGCGCTTAGAAATCAGATATTATCCCAGATTCTGTGTTTTCTTTGTTTTCAAGAATAAATATTTGTATTAATTAATTTTGTGTTTTTAGGTAATAAATAAAGCTTGGAGAAATTGAGGAGCCAAAAGAGCAAAGAATTGGAGACAAGCGTCTATGGAGCAGAAAGCCAAAGTTCACGCGCAACAGTTGCAACCCAACAAGTAGCAACTCATCTACAAGACATGGGCTCGAGCTATCCATCTCCGACCCACGACCCGGATCGAATCCCATCATTTATGAGCCGTTGAGATCTCCCTCAGCTACATCCAACGGTCGCTACTTCATGCACATCACACTTTGCTGCTCCTACTCAACACCAGATCACCCCGAGTCTCCCTGAGCCATTCAGATATTACCTCCTAGATCCTACGCTCGCTCCGACCTCCTCATCTTCCCCTGATGCACCTGCTTCACAACAAAAATCACATACCCTATACCCTAGTCGACCTTACCCATTTCTCTCTTCCTCTTCTCTTTCTTCTCTTCTCTCCTTCATCCCAGACGGAGCTTGCGAGCTCCACCTTCCTCTTCCCCGACCAAACTCGCAACGCCATCTCCACCATCTCCTGCCTCAACCATCCCTGCAACAGCCGCTCCATCACTCTGTCTCGAGATGTCTCTAACATAGCTTCTCCATACCCTAGAAGCTAGGTTAGAGACAACTAGAGCTAGGGTTTCTCATCAAATCAAGCAAGCATCAGCTCAGAGCCGAATTGACAAGAGAGATGACTGAATCAGAGAGCATGGGTAAAAAGTGTTTGTTTTTATTTTCGAATTAAAAACGAATTAGGGATTTGATACTTTGCATGTATAAATAGAGGAACTGTGGATGTTTGAAACTCATGACTGGGCTAGCCAGAGCACAAACTTAGTATAATTTGTAGTTTAATTGTCTTAGTATGTTCTAATTCTATCAGCCAGGGTGTTTGATGAAACCCCTGTTCATATGCTAAGTTAATCCAAATCAAAATTTGTGTCTTGTTATGCTTAATTGAGAAGAGTGATTGTATGCTGTATGGATCAATTGCATTTGTGATAGTTTGTACTGTGATAAGACAAACTATACTAGGAATGGATTAGAGACAACAGTTGAATTATTTTAGGAGGGATTAGTTAGCCAACAACCAAATAAGCTTGTGATAATTTGTACTGTGAAAAGACAAGTTATACTAGGAGTAAATTAGGATAGTTTGCTAAAGAATACCTCCACCTGAGGCCTTCAAAGGGAGGTATAAGACATGAATGGAGTCTGGTTAGCCTTAGCATAGGACTAGAGGTAGATTCACCACCCTGGCGCTTTCCACATTGTTACAATCCATTTAGATACCTTAGTTTAGAGTCACTTCAACTCAAACTCAGTCGCTTCGACACACTAAACAACCATATTTGTGCTACATTCCTTAGAATTCAGTTTAGCAAGCCATAGATCATCTTAAGCACCACAAGTCTCTGTGGTTCGGCCGTCATTTGCCACGTCTCCGATAAACGCCGTGCACTTGCGGTTATCACTCGTAGGCATAAATTTAAACCCCTTTTCAGGCCTACCAAGTTTTTGGTGCCGCTGCCGGGGACTTGGCGTGTGCCCTGTTGATTCTTGTTCTTTCTTCACTGAATTTTCACCCCTGTACATATCCACTTTGCATTATTGTTTTTGATCTCTTGTTAGTATAACTTAGCTTAAATTCTGTCTTTATTTTGCATTTCTGCATCTGTTCACTACATTTTCAGTTAGCATCTCGTAATTGCATTTTCTTAGTAATTTTTGCTAGTTTGCATGACATCTTTGCATACTCTGCATCATTCTCTCTGTGCACTTCATGACCAATTGCTTTACTTGCATCTTCAACTGTGCACTTGCACTCACCACCCCACTTTGCTGAGCTCAAGTCTTCCTAGCTTGAGCTGTTGCCACACAGCTGTATTGCTGAGCTCACTCTGTAATAGCTAAACTTGCAGTGCTGTGCTTTAACCTGCATATTCCTGGGTACTAAACTTCTGTGTTGAGCAACGGTACATCTTTGTCTTCAGGTCACTGTGGTGAGCAACAGCCAACCCAAAGGAAACCAAGGAAAGCCCAGAACTTGAGGTAAAGCGGAACAAACATAGCATATTGCCTTGTGCTTTGTAAACCCCGAGCATGCCCCTGCTAGTCATGATGCTCATGTGAATACTTCCTTGATCTTTGACCTCACACATGCTATTTGAAAATATTATGACACCGCCTTTGAATCAGTATTGCATGAACCTGTCATCACAATGAGCTATGTATACCCTGGTCGCATGATAAAACCTTGCTAGGAAGTACTCACAACTGAAATCTCAATTGCTCTTGTTTGTTCTGTGCATGGAAACTTGGGTGAATTAGTCTATGTTTTCACTGCAACCCTAGGCTTTAACATCCCCTGCGCTTAGCTTCAGCCCCTGCAGCTGTAGAGCATAGGCTGCAACTCAACCTTGCTGTCATACTCACCTGTTGCATTAGCTACCCTGCTCCCTTGCTAGCCCCATGAAGCTGCAAGTTTGAGCTTAGCATGTGAAAAATCCCAGTTGATCCTATCTATGCTGTCGACTCACATGAAAATTGGCTAATCTGTTGCATCTGTGAAGTTGTAAATCTGCATTGAGCTGCACTTAGTTCTGTGCTGTGATGTGAGCCCACTAGGGCCTGTGTGTGTTCATTTGCAACTCTGTGCACTCTCCACCAGCACCAAAGCATTCCTGTATGCTTGAAATTTTGTAATTTTTGCTGTGTGTCTCACTGGGGCTGAGCATAGGCTGCTCAGTGCTTCTTACCAAATTGCTGCTTTTCTTGTGTTGTGCATTCTCCAAAGCACCCTTGTGTGCTAGACATTGTGTGTAATTGTTGTTGTTTAACCAATGTTGTGCACTCCTATGTGATTTTGGCTAAGAATTGGTGTGTCATCTCTTTGAGCTTAGCTCCATGTGTTGTTAAAATCATTGGGTACTTGACATATGCTAATAATGGTTGTTTCTTTATGATTCTAAATCTTTGTTGCTCTGTGTTCTGAGCACAAAACTTGTGTTGTGTTTGTTCTGGGAGCACTCCTGTGAGCTAGGAATTGGATGCCATTACCTGTGCACATAATTTGGATCTAGCATAACCACTGAACCCAAACCTAGGCTGCTAATTGCCAAACCAAAATCAACCGGGCTCTACACACAACCAAGCCCACATAAGCCACACTGTTGGGCTTTGCACAAACAGCTGAAGCCCTCAACCACTGGGCTGAACATAACCTAGACCCATCATACCTAGGCTGAACCCTTAACAGCCAAGCCCATATCAGCTGAGTTGTTGGGCTGTCTGCACACACTGAGCCCACATCATCTGGGCTGAAATACACTTATTCAGCTGGGCTTAGCAAATTCAAAAAGCAACCTTTTGGGCTTACACTTAGAATAAAGTGTCATTTTCTTTTGTGGGTTGTATCTATCTGGGTTTTGCTCACATAGCTGGGTTGCACATAACCCAACTAATCCCAATAAACCAAAGAATCCCACAAAACCAATCAGCCCAAATAAACCAAATCCCACTTAAACCAAACCAGCCCAATTAAACCAAAACCCATTAAAACCAAAACTGAGCCCACAACAACTGGGCTTTGCATAACCTTTGAGCTGTGCATTTGCATCACTTGGGCTTAGCTTCCCTGTTTGGAGACTTCATTGGTTAACATGATTGATACATGCTAGGCTATTTGAGTTGCTAGACCATGTCAGGATTTTGGTCTGCATCTGGGGATGGAAACAAATCCATTAGAGAGCTTGCTTACGGGCATGTCTCACAGTATGAAATCCCCACATACCATAGTGATTTTAGGAGATCTTATGAGCCTTCTCAGGGCCCCGACTTCACATACCCTAATCATTATGAGCACATGTATCATTCACCACAAGTTGAAAATGAACAATTTTCTCATACCCAGTCATCACTTCTCGATCAATTAGAAGCTCAAGTATCTGCTTTAGAAAGGCAATTACAAGAGGAATCTGTCGAATCTAATTCCCCTATGCAATATGAAATGTATGCTTGTACCTTATGTGGTAGCTTAGACCACCCTGCTGAGAACTGCTACATCGTACATGAGTTTAGGCAGTCTAGGGAAAGCCATGAGAACCATGCACACATGCATCGTCCATCACCATGGGAAGTTGAACAATGTTATTCTCCCCCAACCCCATGCATGCAATCACTAATGGAAGAGCTCATAGAGCAAAACAATGATATACTTGGATGGAAAGCATTGCATGAGCATCCCTTCTCTAGTGAACCATATGCACAACCATACACTGAATATGAACCTAATCTAGAGGTAGATGAGTGCACTGGAAATGCTCAAATTTTGAATGGGGAGATAAATTTTTGTTATGATGATGATGATGATGAACATGATATGTTAGAAGAACATGTATATGCTGAAAATATGATGGAATCTTTTGGTTCAGAGACGTTAGGCGTCTCTTCTGTGAACCCTATGAATGATCCTTCTTCTAACATTCATACATATGATGTTGACTCTGAGCTTGGGTTTGTGAAATTCTTCAGTGAATGTGAGCATGCTACACAACTTGTTTGTAACTTAGGAAAAGATGAATCTTCTGTTGACACTAATGTTCTTTTGGATCATGATATTATTTTTGTGTCTGATTCCCTGCCCATGTCACAACATGTTTCCTCCTCGATGAGTATGACATGGTGATTGATGAATTGTTCTATTGGTGAGCATGATTTACCCTCTTATGACCTTAGGAAAGTATGTGATGGTGCAAATGATTTTATACATGAAAACAACTTAGATGTACCTAGCCTCTCCTAAGTCACAGATTGAAACTCCTCCACCAAACCTAGGTGTAGTTTGTAACAAAATTGCAAAACCAACTTTTCTGAAAATGCCTAATTTAGGCCTAGAGCTTTGTGCTTCCCAAGTCCTCTTGGACTATTGTGCATCAAAGTATAACACCTTTAGGGAACCACAGTTGGAATATGTATGTCTGCCTGTTCTTAGCAAAACTCATTTTGAGTTAGACCTTGTGCATGATGTACCTTTAATTTTGCAAGATTTTGTTCTCAAAAACACACCTGTTCACAAGTTTAGGTTTGGGGGAAACCCATTCTCATATGCAGTCTTACTTGCACTCTCATTTTATATCTGTATAAGGCTGTTGATGTTTGTATATATTTTCTATTGGGTTGATCCTCAACTCTTTATTTGTTGGTATATGGCGAATTTTTGTATATAATCCAGTAGGACTTGTTAAATTTTTCTTTTCTTGAATCGGTTGAGTCTTCTTGTGCATATATTGTGCTAATCCGATATGATCTCCGCTGAGAATGTTGGATTCTAGCCTTGACTAATGAAGCTCTAACCTTGCTCATGACATCCGGTAATCTCTTCCCTTTTCTCTTATCAGCATAGTTCTCTTGGTATGTGACTGTTTAAATTTTTTCTATCTGTCGACACATTGAGGACAATGTTTGATTTAGGTTTGGGGGTGCATTTGCATTTTGCATTTAGAGTTTTTACAAAAACTCTTTTTGTAAAAACCTCCAACTTTTAGAGATTTTAGAGTCACTAGCATGCTTCTAGCTATGTTTACATAGAGAATCGACCGAAATAGAAGTTAGAAGTACCGGAGAACACAATCGGGTTTCTTAGTTGATTAGAGCGTTAAAGTTGGATTTAACCATACCGGAGGGACGAATTAGGTCTTTGTTTAGATATTCGGTAGTAGAATTGTGATTACCCATAGTGGAGACTACCCATTTTACATCAAGTGAGGCACCAACCTTCAATTTTTTGCAACTTTCGAGAAAAGTCTGTTAGAGTGTGTGTCACCGTACGTCAATTCCGGGTAGGAATGGTGAGCTACCCAACTTCGCACCAATTTCAGCACTACTTTTGATCTCTTGAGTGCTAGTTTTTGTCAATCATGAGGGTGACGTTTAAAGAAGAAAACTCCTTCTAAATATCGATTTGCAGTTAGCATCACTCTCTCTCTCTCAATCAACAGACCCATAGAAACACATCATCATCAGCAAACAGAGCATCATCAGAATATTGAAAAAAAAGTTGATATAGTCCAAGGTTTACGTGCAACAAAGAAAAGAAAAGAAAATAGAATGAGAATTAATGAAGTTTGTGAAAAATTGAGTTTTATCGTTTTATTGTAACTTAAAAAAAACAAAATCAAAAAAAAAATCAAAAAAAAATAAAAATAAAAAAATATTGTAGTTTATTTTTAGTTTTGATACCACCATGGTAAAGAAGAATTCAAGAAGAAAAATCCAAACAACAAGGAAATTGAGTAGAAAAGTTAAAAATTGTCAAGTTTTTGTAAAGTTCAGAAGTTCGTCATCAACAGTTGAAGACCGAAGACCGAAGATTGAAGACGTTTCTATGGTTTCTTATGAGAGAGTGATATTAATTGCGATCGGGTGAGAAGGTAAGTGAGTACTCCCACCCTTGCTAATGGTTGATTTCCTTTCTTAGAGATCATCGAGAAAAAGATTCTTTTTGTCCACACTCTTGTGGAGTCTCGAAATTATTTCGGAAGGTTATCCTTCTTACCTACAACGTGTGCGAGGATTTCTCTCTTTATTCCTGCCTGCACATGAGAGACTAAAAAAGCGATCTTTTTGAGTGCAATTATCATAAAACCCTAATGGTGAGGCAGAAGTCGAGGCTTAAGATCACAATCGAATCCGAATTCTTTCATATGGTATGGTTACTTCTCGCTCAGCACTTAAGGATGAGAATACGTTCTTTAGTAGTTCTAACTTCTGTTACTAGCATACAGAAACTCTATGTCCTCATAGATCCTTGGATGCTTGAGACTCTTTTACACTGAAGTTGGAGAAGGTTTTGTGGGTACACCTCTGGTAAACCCTCACGAGACTACAACTCGTCCACTAGGGACACCTAGGGGTTTAAAGGCTTAGTGCATACGCTAAATGCATTCGAGACCTGCGACAGGGGTATAGTTAGGATTTCTTATTTTATGTTTCACTTGAGGACAAGTAAAATTCAGGTTTGGGGGTATTTGATGAGTGCCAAATAGTGCATATTTATACACCTTTTTATTGGCATTTTACTCATCTTTTGCGCTTAGAAATCAGATATTATCCCAGATTCGTGTTTTCTTTGTTTTCAAGAATAAATATTTGTATTAATTAATTTTGTGTTTTTAGGTAATAAATAAAGCTTGGAGAAATTGAGGAGCCAAAGGGCAAAGAATTGGAGACAAGCGTCTATGGAGCAGAAAGCCAAAGCCGCGCAGACGCAACGATTGCAACCCAACAAGTAGCAACTCATCTACAAGACATGGGCTCGAGCTATCCATCTCCGACCCACGACCCGGATCCAAGCCCATCATTTCGAGCCGTTGAGATCTCCCTCGCCCCTACATCCAACGGTCTCTCCTTCATGCACATCACACTTTCTTTGCTCCCGCTCAACACCGGATCACCCCGAGTCTCCCTGAGCCATTCGGATATTACCTCCTAGATCCTACGCTCGCTCCGACCTCCTCATCTTCCCCTGATGCACAGCTTACAACAAAAATCACATACCCTATACCCTAGTCGACCTTACCCATTTCTCTCTTCCTCTTCTCTTTCTTCTCTTCTCTCCTTCATCCCCCGACAGAGCTTGGGAGCTCCACCTTCCTCTTCCCCAGACCAAACTCGCAACGCCATCTCCACCATCTCCTGCCTCAACCATCCCCGCCATGGCCGCTCCATCACTCTGTTTGAGATGTCTCTAACGTAGCTTCTCCATACCCTAGAAGCTAGGTTAGAGACAACTAAACTAGGGTTTCTCATCAAATCAAGCAAGCATCGGCTCGAGCCGAATTGACAAGAGAGATGATCGAATCAGAGAGCATGGGTAAAAAGGGTTTGTTTTTATTTTCGAATTAAAAAGGAATTAGGGTTTTGATACTTTGCATGTATAAATAAAGGAACTGTGGATGTTTGAAACTCATGCAGGCTGCCGGAGCACAAACTTAGTATAATTTGTAGTTTAATTGTCTTAGTATGTTCTAATTCTATCAGCCAGGGTGTTTGATGAAACCCCTGTTCATATGCTAAGTTAATCCAAATCAAAATTTGTGTCTTGTTATGCTTAATTGAGAAGAGTGATTGTATGCTGTATGGATCAATTGCATTTGTGATAGTTTGTACTGTGATAAGACAAACTATACTAGGAATGAATTAGAGACAACGGTTGAATTGCTTTAGGAGGGATTAGTTAGCCAACAACCAAATAAGCTTGTGATAATTTGTATTGTGAAAAGACAAGTTATACTAGGAGAAAATTAGGATAGTTTGCTAAAGAATACCTCCACCTGAGGCCTTCAAAGGGAGGTATAAGACATGAATGGAGTCTGGTTAGCCTTAGCATAGGACTAGAGGTGGATTCACCACCACGGCGCTTTCCACATTGTTACAATCCATTTAGATACCTTAGTTTAGAGTCACTTCAACTCAAACTCAAATCAGCACGACACACTAAACAACCATATTTGTGCTACATTCCTTAGAATTCAGTTTAGCAAGCCATAGATCATCTTAAGCACCACAAGTCTCTGTGGTTCGACCCGTACTTGCCACGTCTCCGATAGACGCCGTGCACTTGCGGTTATCACTCGTAGGCATAAATTTAAACCCCTTTTCAGGCCTACCAACAATCAAGTATAATATGCACATGAGTGACTTCCCCAAATAAAATAGTATATATAATAATCAACCGGGGTAAAGCCGGACTACTAGGTAATAATCAACCAACATAGCATTGGCCTACTAAACTTAGCCAAGAGATATGGGGAAACATGGACACTCTTGGGGAAACCACCCAATGCATATTACACAACATACCCATTGAATTACAAACAATATGCTTACAGGAACTAAAGACTCATCGTGCTCGCAGATAAAGTAAACTTAATGATTACTAGAAGATTACAGAGTTCCCACCTGATTTGATGAGAAGCCATGCCTACCTCGAGATCTTCAATCCACTGGTTCATCCTATAGATCGATCGTTGTTAAAGAAGACTGACTATTAATCACACAAGCACACTAAGAATTAGCCAAAAGGCTCATACAAGTCTAACTAATGGTTCTAAGCCCATTTATGACACTACACCTTTTCATTATCTATCTTTAGCATATCTAAAGGTTTACTAATTCAATTAAATTGGTTATACAGTCCATTAGATATGTCTTAAGAATATCCACAACTTTGTAGAAGGAACCAAAGGTCAATTCGGACCATAAGGGTTCATTTCACGTTTAATGGGAAAACCGGCTCTAAGTCCAAGCCCAACAAACCGACACGTTAAACTAAGGTCTAGTCCATTTGAGTCAACTAACGGTCACTATCGGTCAAACTGACGGATAAGGTTATATGAGTCTGTCTCGAAGAGAACTTTTGGGCATTGCCTTTCAGTTGTTGTTCTTGATGTCAAAAGCAGAGCCCAAGTTTCTGTAATCATAACTCCCAAAGGTTGAGCTAGAGCCATTATTGTTCGTGTGTCGGAGTCCCTGCAAATGAAACATGCCCCCGCAAAACCCGGATGACCCCTGGCCGCTCCATTAGAGTTAATCTTAATCCAGTTCATGTTTGGAGTGGACCATCCTACCGAGATTGTTGAGATCCTTTTGGTGCTTCTTGAGTGGTTGAGTATCAGTGAATGTGTAGGACCGGAGGTAAGGTGTATAGCGCCGCCGAATATTCTTGTTGTTATTTTTTAGCCCAAGCTAAAATTTCCGGTGTTGTTGTTTGCTTTTGGCGGTATATTTGTTCATTCCTAGATAACTGTAAAGTCCAGAATAGAAAACAAGGAGATGAAAGATGTTGGTGCTGGTTGTTTTAGGATTTGGGAGATGGTTGTATGAAGCGTTAAAGCAAATGTGGGGGCACTGCTGGAGTTTGGTGTGGTTGAGGGTTGAGAGGGTAAAGTGTTCCAAGATGTAGTTGTCGTTGGACAGTGAATTCGCTTCGAATCAATATTTCATCTGGGGCAAATGTCTGAGTTGATCAAATGGATAATGTAAAATTATTTGTTGCCCAACATTAACCACGTTTGACAACCGGTTGGCTCATCCAAACGAGTTGATGTTTTGTTCATCTCTGGGTAAATGAATTTTACTCACGTGGTGGAAGTAGTCAAACCTTTTAACCTAAGGGGCAACATTTTTACGGTTTGCTTCGGGTATCAGTATCTCAGGGCTGGCCCAGATCGTAACCCTGGTAGCACTTAGCGCCCTTCGACGATGGACTTGCGACCCAAAGAGTAAAGCTTACTTTTGGTGGGATCCCCAGTGATCCGTTCAAATCACTTTTTACTGGACGATCGAAGGTAGTCCTTTTATGTGATGAGAAAATACTTTTATTTTTTTATTTTTTTATTTTAACTTTTTATCGAGCAAATTGAATTGATCGTTTTTCTCCAAAATTGGTTTGATAATCAGAGACCTACAACCCCCGACTGTTGTAAGAAACCATGGATTTGATCAAACTAGAACTGGTCGTCAATTATATTTCAAAAAGAAAACCTCAAAAAAAGCGTGGTCTCATCTGTTTATTTCGTTCATTCAATCAAATTGGATCAAAATTGATAATTTTCTTTTTTCTAAGCTTCGTTTGATAACCAAAGATTTTAGGACCCAACTTAATGTTAAACTCCATAATATCGGAGTGGATATAATCAACTTCATCTTCAATTGTTTCAAATTAAAACAAAAGAAAAAAAAAAATGTAGCGTAAAAAACTGTGATTTAAAAGAAAAACAGTTAGTACACATATATGTCCCTAATTTGTTTTTCATCGCAAAATAGAAGATTTTAGTTAAAATTAAAATCAAATTTGATAAAATATTCGACCCGCCCTACCACGCGTGATAATCTAGTTTAATTAGTCAGAAAAACATAACGTAGTACACAGTGATTGTCTTCTGATCCTTATTTAACATAATATCAAGTCTTAACTTTTTAAAATTTGTTTCAGACAATTAAATATAAATAAAATAGTATAATTTCTTCGACATAATTACCCAATCAAATGAATCCACACCGTAGATGACAACATAGGATTTCACAATTGAATACAAATTTCTACTACACCTAAAGTTAAATTTTTTAGTGCTTGAACTAAGTTCCTCTTAAGATTCTTATATCATGAGATACCGACCGCTTATCTATTAGAAAAATCCTAATAGGTGCTTGGACACAAAAAAAACAGAAACATTCTTATTTTTTTCAAAAGTAGAAATCAGTTGTAGAAGTTAAGCACAAAAACCATTTTGTTTCACAAAAGTTGCTTTTCTTTATATCGGGAAATCATTGTATTTTCAAATTAACTTCCGTTACTCAAGAATATCCAAACTCGCCTTAGACAAGGTAAACAAGCAGTCATTTTCTAGTGGAAACTTGGAAGAATGGTCGGAGAATATTTAGAATTACTGGCAAATTACATTGGCCGGCTAGCGTTGAAGTGCTAAAATAAATTTAAAAGAAGATAGGAAATGAATGATGGTAGGAGTAAGGTAGTGACAGTTCCATTGAAGAAATCCTTCAGAGTATCAAACAACCAATTGCATAGAAAGAGTACAAAGAAAGATACGAATTTAAAAACAATAATTCTATTCAACCCACTAATCTAACCCACTCTCAAACCCACTGCATACGTGGCAAGACTTTTTCCTTTTTTATTGTTTTCTCTTTCTTGTTGACGTGGTTGTAAATTTCGTGTTTTTTTGATTTTTAACTTTGGTAAAACACCAAAATAAGATCTTAAAAAATCTCACTACCATTACTAGCGCCAAAGAACAAAATCTAAAGAAGAAATTGAAGAAGAATACGCATCTACCATTGAAGAAGAACAAAAATATCACTAGGTAATAAATCTATATGCAAACCCTTTGTATCTTGAAATTACTTTTTTTTTATTAGGGTTTATAAATTTCTTATTTGAGATAAACTCTTTATTAGATTAAACCTAATGAAATTATGTTTCACTTGTTAATCATGCATCTTAATAAACCTGATTTGGTTAGGTTACGTTTTACTCTTTGCTTGAGAATAATTGAGCATCGTTTTGTTCATAAATCTAACCCAATTGTATGCATGTGTTCTTTTATATATATGTAGCCATGGGTGAATCTCAATCGGCTAGTGAGGAACTTGAACCGCGTAATAGTGCATTGAATGATGACAATGACCAAAGTGATCAGATTGTCTTGCCAAAACTTGGTATGAAATTTAACAATGTTGATGACTTATTTGAGTTCTACGATAGTTACGCATTCAAGACTGGATTTTCTTGTAAGAAGCGAACATGCAAGAGGATCATGATGGAGCATTAAACTTTGTAACTTATTCTTGTACGAAAGAGGGGAAGAATCGTTCAGTGTCGGACTCTCCGTTAAATCTTCCTCCAACACAAAGAACTAATTGCAAAGCAAAAATTTCAGCGAGATTATGTGAAGATAAAAAATGGATGATAAGCGTTGTCGCTCTTGAACATAACCATTTAAATAGTCCATCGAAATCTCGACATTTAAGAGGTCACAAAAGGATCGACACGGCTACAAAGAAGAAAGTTTTGGTGAACGACAAGCGAGGAATCAGGATGTGTAATATCTTTGGTGCATTAGCGGTTGAAGGTGGTGGATACGAAAGCCTCCCCTATGATGAAAAAACACTTGAGGAATATGGTTGCTAGAGAAAAAAATTAGAACTTGGCGAAGGAGATGCTCTGAGACTTGAATCACTTTACAAACATGCAAAACAGAGGATCCAAATTTCTTTTACAGAATGGACATTGTGAAATGGGCGGTTTGAAAAATGTGTTTTGGGATGATAATAGATGTAGAGAAGCCTATAAAGAATTTGGTGAAGTTGTCACCTTTGACACAACATACTTGACAAACAAGTATGCAATGCCTTTTGCTCCATTTGTCGGGGTTAATCATCACGGCGAGTCGATTTTATTTGGTTGTGGCTTGCTTTCTAATGAGGAAAAGGAAACTTTTGCTTGGTTATTTAGATCATGGCTCGATTGTATGAATGGAATCGCTCCACAAGGTATAATTACGGACCAATGTAGTGCGATGAAATGGGCAGTTGAGGTAGTTTTCAAGGATACAAAACATCGTTGGTGTTTATGGCACATCATGAAAAAAATACCCGAAAAGTTAAGGAGGTATGAAAATTACTTAAGGATTAAATGTAGGATGAAAAAAAAGCAGTTTATGATACACAATGTCAAAGCTGAATTTGAACAACATTGGAGTGATATGTTGCAAAAGTATGAGAGCTTGAAACATAATAAATGGTTGAATAAATTATACGAGGAGAAACATCGATGGGTGCCTTGTTTTGTGAAGACCACTTTTTGGGTCAGGATGTCGACCACACAACGATCCGAAAGTATGAATGCATTTTTGGCCGAACGTTCATTCAAGAACGTCTTTGAAGCAATTCGTTGAAAAATTTGATAATGCCCTTGAGATACAAAATGGAAAAGGAGCTTAAAGCAGATGCTAGATCGTTTTCAACAATTATTCCAACGTCAACTTCATATAAAATGGAGAAATAAATTCAAAGAGTATACACTCACGCGAAGTTTAAAGAGTTTCGTAATCAATTGATACGGAAAATGTATTGCGAGATAATTGGTACTCAAGATGAAATCAAAGATGGAGTCATGGTTCAAACTTATGACATACAAGAAGAAATTTACTATCAAAAACCACCAGAGGATGAAGAAGAAGTTGATGATGATGATGATTTGGTTGCATCAAATGAAGACATTACTTCACTAGATATGGAAAATACTGCACCAGTTGAAGAATCTGAATCCGAATCTGAACCCGAACTTGATCCCGATATTGACTGGTCGATGAAAAAGGTTATCTTTAAGGTATGGTTTCAAAAAAAATGAATGCAAAGTGGAGTGTAGTTGTCATAGATTTGAATTTCGTGGAATACTTTGTACGCATGCAATATGTGTGTTACTTAAGTAATGATGTTTTACTAATCCCAGACAAGTACATATTAAGAAGATGGAGAAAAGATGTGAGGTTGTTACACACAAAGGTGCCAATAGATTCTGATAGCTGGCATTTGACTCCAGCAGAGAAACGTTACAAGGAGTTATGTGATTATTTTGCGGAACTTGCAGATGTAGCTTCAAAAGATAGTGATAGGTGCAGTAATATCAAGAAATGGATACGTGAACAATTGATAGAACCAATGGTTAAGGGATCTAGAATTGAAGAAGAAATAAACAAATCTGATCAAGGGAATGGATCTATAAAAGTAAGTAATCCTCCTCAAGCAAATACAAAAGGTAGGCCTTGTACTAACAGTTTGAAGCCTAAGCAATACAAAAGAAAACGAAAAAAAACGTCAACGTAAGTTACTTATCCGTTTTCATACTATTTATATAGTGTCATAAACGTGTCCAATTTATTAGTGCGATGTTCTTGAACTTTGATGTGCATTTGTTAGACCAATGAACAAATACCGAGTCAACAAAGCTTGGTAAATGATATTGACTATCGAAGAAAACAAAAACGAGTAGTAAGAAAGAAAACATCATTGTGAGTTTTTTATTCCTTTTTACTATTTATGCTTTAATCTCGTGAAAGTATTCAATCTGTTTATCTTAAGTTATTTTACGTTTCGGTGTTTATTTGTTAGGTCACTAAAGAAATCCCGACTCAACAAAACACGGCGGGTGCATTTCAGTGTTTGGGAGGAGCTAAAATCAATAATCTTAATAGGGGAGAGTACAACCATTTATTGGTAAGCCTTAAAAGATTTCTTTGCTTGAAACCTCTTGAAAAAGTATTTAGTTGGCTAAATTATGGTTTAGTACCGTATAATTCCTGGCAGTAGATTTTTGTGCCATAATAGCTTGTCAGAGTACCTATTGTTTCTCCCTAGTTATGTTCTGTTGGTTTAATTGGGTGAAACCTGACATATTTTTAATTTTTTTATGTTTACAAACACTTAGGCTGAACTCCAAAGAGTAGGAAACATAGGAAATGCCACGATGCGAGTTCAGACGCCACAAATTTTATCTTATGGAAACATTAGCGGCGTATATGGAACACCTTATGTTCATTCAGGGAATATTGCACATGCACCGGGAGGACTCTGGGACAGTTTGAAAGTGTGTTTGCATTTCGAGTACCTCATCCATGGAGAAGTCCATATTTTGAGAGTTCTGCACCAACGTACCAGGATACCAGCTTACATGAAGGCAGTGGAGGATTTATCCGAAGGCAACATTAGTTCTATTGGAAGCGCATATGGTTTTTTGTTCATTACGGGAATGATGCACTGCACCTGGAGGACTCTCTGCACATTTTGAAAGTGTGTCCATTTGTATTTGGAGTAGAGAAGTCCATATTTTGAGAGTTACGCACCGGGGATACCAGCTTACATGAAGGCAAAATTAGTTCCATTTTTAACAATTTTATGAATCATATTTTGAATAAAGATGCAGTGCGACCACTAACGCATTAGTTTATTTGTAGTTGAATGTTTCTTATTTTTGAAGCATAAGGTACTTTTAGGTTACGCTTTTTGGTTATGTTAAAACGATAGCGAAGAATTAGAAGAAAATTCTTAAACATAACATTTCATAAATATGATGTCTTACAACGAGTGGGTCATTGTAGTTTACATTATCAAAATAATGCTCGCTTCCACGTAACATACATTCAACACCTTAGTGTACAGATGAGTGATTGTTTATAAGCCGAGACATTTTAAGGATTATGTAAGCAAAAATTTTATTCATAGCAAAATGTACAACAGATATGCACCTAAATGAGGAGTCATTAGAAAGCCTAACCCAAAGGAAAACTAAATACATAGATGGAAAACAGAAAAATAAAGAAACAGGTAGTGATTGAGCTATTTTTGTTGTAGAATTTCGGCGTCTTTAAGGTTAGCATCGCAGACCAAAATAACACCTGCAAGAACAAGTAGGAGATTATTACTGATCAATTCTGTATATGTATATCTAAAGAAAGGTATGCACAATAAAAGGAGTAACTAAGAACATCTCTTTCACATGTGAAAAAAAGAAAAGAATAAGTAATTATCTAAACAAAGGTAGATACAATTAAATTGCAATACGAGGCTAAATGTTCTAAGGATTGAGAGTAATAGGTTCCAAGTAAAATCAGAAAGAAAGCTAACACCAACTGGTAAATATTAGTTCCGCTGACAAACGAAAAATCAACAGAATTTTTTTGCAAGAGCCTTGTTAATTTTGCATTCATCCTTTGATAACAATGATATGCAGTAGCACCGTGAAATCATCTAAGAGAGATTCTTTGCCTAGGCCCATAGTTAATGGTTAGTACAGGTCAGTGAAACAATAGTGCTTCACATCAATATGTACAGAGTATAATATATGCTAAAGAGTTTTAATCATTCTCTAGTCCATCACTCTCTCCACTGAAATCAAACACCACCACTTTCACCAATCTAAAGTGACCAAAAGATACCTCTGGAGTTCTTAACTCAAAACACAAAGCACAACAAGTAATGTAAAGTTACATGTCACCCCTAGTAGCTTC
The DNA here is from genome assembly GCA_023531295.1 of Papaver armeniacum. Lineage (NCBI taxonomy): Eukaryota > Viridiplantae > Streptophyta > Magnoliopsida > Ranunculales > Papaveraceae > Papaver > Papaver armeniacum. The sequence continues at coordinate 204,782 of JAJJWW010017554.1, forward strand.
AATTCACAAAACTCACATGACAGACTCCAATTCACCTACTGCATCAAATGAACAGGAAACTTAGAGAGAGCGCAATCGTCTAAGACAAAACTTCTCATTTTCCTTCTCCGATTCTGCATGACTCATTCCATTCGATTTTCAAGACCCTAAACATAATAATCTTCTATCAATTGAATATTAAGAACCTCTATCAATTAAAAAATAGTAAATTCACCGGATTTAATTTTAAAATTAAAAATTAAAATTTTGAACTTCGATACAACACTGATCTGTCTAAGGCCAAATACCTTGGTTTCGCTTCCTTTTTAGCATGAAATTGGACGAAACGAACAACGAGAAGTACAAAAATACCTTAAGAAGAGCGATTATAGTGTCTGATTTCTCCCATTTGTTGAACCCTCTTGAGAGCAATTTCGATTGATGAAAAGCCTACTTAATTTCATATTTTTATGTTCTCTGGTGTTGGTGGTAAAATAAACAGGTAGTAACAGGAAAGTCAAAACAAAACAAAACGAAAAATTAAAAGAATACGACCACGTCTGCAAGAAAGAGAAAACAATAAAAGGTGAAAATGTCTTGCCACGTGTGCAGTGGGTTTGAAGGTGGGTTGAACAGTGGGTTGAATAGAATTATTGATTTAAAAAAGAGTACAGGTTTGACTAAGTATAGGTCCATGTTATTTGACTAATTCAGTTTTTAAGGTTTACATTTTTTATGTTGCCATGAAGAAATCGTCAAGATTTTGTATATGCCAACTCAAAGATGGATAATGTCGCTGTTTTCCTATTTATTTATTTTTTTCAACCAAAATATAATAATATACTCCGGCGATAAAGTCATTAGCTGAGCTGCTGAAGTGCCCCACATATCTTGGGTTGCTTCATCCATGAACCTTTTTCATAGATTGAGCTGCTATATTTCCGGGTGCCTTCATCGGTAGTCTGTCTTATCAGACCGTGATCAGCGGCGGAGCCGGATGCGGCATTCGCCACTGACCGTGCATGATAGTCTTGATTTTCTTCATTATCTTCTGCTCCTCTTGCTGACCAGTTTGTTGATGAGAGTACCTACACATCTTCTAGTAATAAGTCACTGATGTTTGCTGCATTCAAACTTAGACTAGCTCCTGCAACATAGTATATCATTCCAATCCCTTTCAGCTTACTGTCTTTTATCAGACTTTCTTACATATATATTTATAAGATTCAAACATATATATCCTAATAAATATTTTAGTAATAAGTTGTCCAAAGGACCATTAAATATATTTATATATTCTAATGCTTCATTAGTTTCTCTCGAACTATCTTCCTGTTGTTTCCCTATAAATAGATAGAAATCTTGTTCTCATTCACAACATCCTGATCGAATCAAAAAAATAAAATCATCAGATAAAGATTAGATCTTCTGAAGAAGAAAAAATTGAAATCATGAATAAAAGTTTTTTGAAAGTCTTGTTTGCTGCTCTTATGTTGGTTTTGGTAATGATGTCCGCTGCACCGCGTAAGTATCATAACTATCACCGCATTTTCTTTTAATTTTACATAAATTAGGACACAGACGAGTTCGATTATCGATATAGTAAAATTGATCAACGACTTTACTTTTCTTGGTAGCTAGCTACTGTTTTTCAAGTACTTATTATTGGTTGTTTATTTGCAGAGGCTGTTAATGCCGGTGAGCCAAGTTGGACTAGCGTCCCTGAGGATGCCGACGGTCAATGGGACGAAAATGACGGGTGAAACCAGTCACTGAAAATACTAGCATGGCAACAGTGTTTCAAGTTTTTACATAAATAAATGATTTGCATATATTTGCAAGTGTGTATGTGCTCTGTAAAGGGAGGTGAACTCTGCAGCAATTGTTGTGGTCTTCTTATAGATGACCTTGGGCTCATTTGTCTGCTTGAGTCACAGTAAATTAATATTATCCAATTGTGTTTCGGTGTGAATGATTTTTGCCGATATATTGTTTCCATTAGTGTTGCATTTAATTACGCTAAGTCTCTTTAGGATCGACATTGAAAATTAAAATTAAAACAAATGACACTAAAAACATTTCCTTCTAAGATGATCGAGTAATTATAGTGCAGTGTTCTGAATAGTTATCCGTGCTATTGCTCCTAATGCCTCATCAGCCATTCATAGCTTGGCCGGCTTTGCTGAACTATCCGAATGAATATATGGCCAAACGAGAGGAAATCCCTGCTGCACAAGGCATCAGAGTAATATCAATATTGCTTCAAAAGAAATTGCAGTACTGGATATACTGATACTCGTCCAAACGAATTAACGAAATATTTTTATCATTTCTTGCATAAGAATATCACTTAAAACATATTTTCTGCTACAAAATTAAAACATATATTCGGTCAGAATTCTATGTCATTTTTCTACTATTATATTAAAAGGCTAGCTGCATTCAGGGAGGGAGTTGTGAATATTGATGCTAGGCGACATCTATTGTACTTGACTTCCAAATTTTGAATAAATCAATCCATTTATTCTGAAATGATATAGATTTGTCTCCCTCTGCAACAACAATTGCGTCTAGGTTTGGGAGAGAAATGTCATTCAGATGTACATATCATATAGGGAAGTGATAGACATCCCGCGGGTTGTTACATTGTTACATAATTACCATTCAAATATTCAACTGAAACAACTCTCGACTAGGGTGTAATAAGAAACTCATTAGGTCGTAACATCAAGTCGAAACGGTCATGATTGTCCTAGTTGCAGGGTGGGAAGCAGAAGTTATTTCTTATCTCTAGGAGACTCGCAAAAAATACTTGATGTTCTGAGAGATGAAAACTTGCCGTTGCACTTTATAGATGCCAAGGTCATATAGTATGAGACTATTCATGAATCTTGCAACTGATTTTATAACCAAGCAGCCAAAATAAAGCAACAGAATCCAGCAAACAAAAAAAGAAAATACACCAAACTACATTAATAACAAATGCAAACAGCCGAAAATTAAACCCATCCTTACCCTTCAGGATAAATTAAACAGTCGCCTCGGGGTCGCCCCAACGTACATATTACCCCCCTCCCACCCACAGCCAAGTCCCTATAATATGGTACACCACTGGCGATTTCTCCTTGCCTGCATGTAGAAAATCTGTGATGCTGCACTCAGATCGGAACTTTTATCCACTAAACTGTCAAACTTCTCCCCTCTTGCTAGCACCCTATCGATTGTTTGATGAAGGAAAAGTCTGGTCTCATCCAACTCTTTCTGAATATTCGAAAATTTATCAACCTCGGCAGGGTCCTGGAATTTAGCCAGAGCTTCAGTCAGATAAGGCCATGGTTGAGTTGCATCCGCCTGTGCAGTTTTCCATGAGTCGACGAAATTCTTCTCATATTCATCTAGTACCTTGTGAAGAAGGGAGAAAGCAGAAAGCACAGGGTAATGATCATCCATAAATCCCAGCGCACATAATCCGTTCCTGTTGTAAGAATGGACCTTGTATTCTTCATGTTGAACAGATTTACGTTGTCCAGGAAGAGTACCTTTAGCAACAGTACGACCCACGGAAACTATGAATTCACGAACACCAATTCTCGTGAAAAACCCAAACTTACTTAAATCACACGCGTTTGCTAGTATTATTGGATTTGGTCCTACTGTTGTTGTTGATGATGACGAAGATGATGGATACACTCCGTTACAGTTCAGTACCAGTAAAGCCGTGATCTTCATGTTTCCACCGGAGTCTCAAACTAAGTACGACGATTCTTTGAAAGTGAATTTCTTTTTTTGTTCTTTTCTTTTCTGAACGGTCAAGAGTAAACCGAAAAATCCTATATCCTTCTTGTTTCAAAACCTGAATTGTATTTGCTTCTTCAAAACTAGAAATCAATCCCAAAATCATAAGAAAAAACAATTATATTAAAAAAACAGTACAGGTTTGATCAAGTATAAGTACTTTAATATATTGACTAATTCTGTTTTTAAGGTTTACATATTTTATGTTACCACTAAGAAATTGTCAATATATGCTTCAAAAAAAAAAAATTGTCACTATTTTGTGGACGTGCTAAGTTGCTGAGTCAAAGATAGCCAGGTAATGTTGTTATTTTCATATTTATATTTTTTTAATCAAAAATGCTCATAGCAAAAGAATTACTACATCTTTTTCATTTTTAGTGGCGAGATTGGGGTATACCCAATATGACAAAATAGGGTCATTTTGAAGTAAAAGAAGCCACCCCTTAGCAATATATTTTTCTAAATGGCTAATATACCCTTGTTTAATTAACACTAAAAAAATCGATTAGCTTAATTAATTGAGTTTAGATTGATTAATTGAGTGGATTAAAACTTATGAATTGAAATTTTGTTTTTGATTGAACTTATTTGGGAAGATTTTTATGAAAAAAATTTGTTTTGAGAAATTTTTTGCAACGGAAATGAAAGCACACGACCCAAACACTTAAAAGGGGATTGCAAATTTGTTGTATGAAATCATACTCAAAATTAGATCAAAAATCAACACTTTGTTCTGAAAGTATAAAAAAGTCAGCAAGGTGACGAATGAAGATCATCTTAGGCCAAACTTTGGCCTATGATGATCTTCATCTTCGACCTTGCCGACTTTTTTTTTGACACACGGGAGGCACGAGAAAAAATTTATTAGCCGTGCAAGGTCTTGAAAAATACCCGCCGATTTGTTGAAAAAACATTGGCCGGCAAGGTATCTAAAAATACCCTTAAAATTTGTTTTTTTTAAACAAGGTATTTTAGAAATACCCTTAGGTTGTTGTTCGCGTGGCAAGGTATTCAAAAATACCCTTCCTTTGTTGAAAAAATTTACAATCGCGCCATGGTGTTATGAAAAGTCGGCAAGATATGCATGTTACGACCTTGCTTAGGCCAAAAACACGAAATCATAATTTTCGATTTCTAACCTAATATAACAATCAAATCACACAACACAATGATGGGTTTGAGTTTAAACATCATTTATAGTCTTCTTTTTACTTAGGTAGAGTCAACGATTTTTTGGAAAATCAAAGTTCAAGATTTTCGTTTGATGTAAAAAATGGAAGAAGATGAAGGGGAAGAGCAGAGAGATTAGAGAAGAGAGATTAGGGAAGATTATGAGTTTTTAATTTTTAATTTTAGGGTTTAATTTTAAGTTAATTAGTTCAAGGGTATTGAAGTAAAATCAACCTATTTTGTCTTATTGGGTATACCCCAATTAGTTTGGGTATACCCCAATCTCTTGTAAAAATATTCTACATAGTGTCGAATATTTTTCATTTTCTTCTGCTATTCTTGCCGACGAGTTTTGTTGATGAGTACCTACATTTTTCATTAATAGTTAATTTCAATCCAGTTTATCGTCAATCACCAAATGGTTTGGTGGTTAGCATGCTCCCTCCCACTGCCGAAACCACTAGTCCAGGGCATCACAAAAAAAAAAAAAAAAAATCCAATTTTTCAAGTCAGTGATGTTTGTTTGTTGCATTCAAACTTAGACTAGCTCCTCTAACATAGTATATCTTTCTAGTCCCTCTCATCTTACTTTGTCTTTATAATTAGACTTTCTTAGATATAATTTATACAATAAGTCTAGATTCACTGGGGATGAAATCCCGTGAATCCACAGCAAGACACAAAAATCCTGGGGCCTAATGTAAATCAGAACCCCACCCCCTATTTTTTTCTTGATGGGTCCCAAGGGTTTCTCTCACTCGGTGTGTTTTCGGTGATATCTTCACGGTGTGTCTAGCATAGCCGTAATTTATAAGATTCAAACATATCCTTGATATTTTAGTAATAAGTTTTTGGAGGGACCATTAGATATATTTATACTTCATTTATTTCTCTAAAACTATCTTTGTGTTGTTTCCCTATAAATAGATAGAAATCTTGTTCTCGTTCACAACATCTTCAACGAATCAAATTTTAAGAAGAAGAAGAAAAAATTTGAAACCATGGATAAAAGCATGTTGAGAATCTTGTTTGCTGCTCTTATGTTAGTTTTGGTTATAATGTCCGCTGCACCGCGTAAGTATTAGAACTATCACCACAATCTTTTGTTTTTCTTTTTTTATATATAAATTAGGATACAGACGAGTTCCGGTTATCGGTATATGTATATATTTTTTTATGCTAAAGAAGAAATTTAATAATTTTGATCTATCAAAATGTATGACATAAACTGACTCTCAACAAAAAGTTACTCTCAACGATACTAGGAGGATTGTCTAACCAAATATTCGTAATTCTAAACCTATTGCTGAACTTTGCAAGTTTGTCCGCAACTTTATTACATTTCCTTGGGACAAAACTACAGTCCCAATCTTGAATAGTTTCTAATCTTTCAATAGAGTCTTGCAGAATATCTTCATTCTCCAAGCTATTACGGGAGCTTCTTTGTTGATGTAGCTTTCAATTCCTTTGAGATCAGTCTCCAAAGTAACTTGTGTCAGCTTCAACTCCAAACTCCAACTAACAACATTGTAGAAAGCAAGGCATTCCGCTTGCTCCGAATTTGTTATTCCTGCATAGCATTTAGCAAATCATCCTCTCCATTTCCCTGCATGATCACGTAAGACAAGTGCAATTCCAGTTAGGCCATAGTTTGGATCATAAGAGGCATCACAGTTTATTTTCAGAAAAGGAAAAACAGGGGGTTGCCATTGTAAAGGATCATTATGAACTGCTATTCTATACACTGGGTTTCTACTATGGAGGGTTTCCATATAATTTATAAAGCTCAATGCTTTACGTGCTACCCCTTGTGGATCAGCCTTTATGCTCTGAAATTGTACTTCACACCTAGTATTCCATATAGTCCATGAGACTATCATTGTTGTGTGAAGCCAACTGCTCTGTCCATTTTGTTGTTGATGAAGTTGATACCAACTTTCAAACATAGAATCAATGCTACTGTGATTTCCATTAAGAACTCATGAACCACCTGGCACCAATAACCAAACTGCTTTCGAGAATGTGCATGTAAATAATACATGCATCAGAGTTTCATCGAATTGATTACATAAAGGGAATTGCCGATTTATGTACCCGCATGCTCTTGACGATCTCTCTTTAGTTGGCAGAATATCTATGAAGCATTTCCAGAAGAAGTGCTTTACTCTCGGCCAGACTTGGATATGCCAGAAATCCTTCCAGCGAATATTTGTACCATGAATGAAGGCCGATGCTTGTAAGCTACCTCTACTGATATCAAATAACTTATTATAAGCAGATTTAAGTGAGAAGATTCTGTTTCTGGTGAGATTCCATATTAACTTATCCTCCACTGAAACGGTTATGCGCATACTCAGTATTAAAGTTGATGTGGAGGGATCAAACAAGTGCTGAACCAAAGCAGTATTCCACTGCCTGCTATCTTGTATAATGAGGTCTTGTACCCAAATGAAATTCTCAGAATCAGTCACATCTTGCTTCGGCTCTGTAGGAATGTCAAGACCTGTAACCCATACATCTAACCAGATCTTAATCTTGCTTCCTTTACCTAATCTCCAGCGGCTGTGTTGTTTTATGAAATGAATTTGTTTTTGTATTTCATTCCAAGCCCATGAACAACCTGATTTAGTACTTGCATGAAGTAGACTAGTGCCATGAAAATATTTTTCCTACATTGCCTTCACCCACTGAGCCTCACCATTTGTACATATCCTCCAAGATGCTCTTACCAACAGAGTTTGGTTTAATATCTTCAAATCTCTGAATCCTTGTCCTCCAAGGTTTTTGTGTACATTTAAGTTTCTCCAGGCAGTGAAATAAGTGCCTCTCTTCTCCTAAAATCCCCACCAGAAATCTCGTTGTGCTGCATCAATCTTCTTTATTATATCTGCCGGGATTTGGAGACAGCTCATTGAATAAGATGGTATGGTATTTGTAGCTGTCCTTATCATTAGAGACTTGCCGCACTGAGACATGGTTTTTCCATTCCACGATGAGAGTCTGTTCTTGACTCTAGTGTATAGGTGAGTAAAGCATTGAACTTTGTGTCTCCCAATGATGAATGGGATACCAAAATACCTCTCATTCGAGACTCATCTGTGGTACCTTCAATCTTCGTGTTAATATTCTGCAAAATCACGGTGGAACATTAGCACTAAAATGCACAATAGACTTGCTGAAATTTACCATTTGGCCGGAAGCATTTCCAAACTCCTCAACAATTTTCAACATATTGTTCACATTGTGAAGATCTGCATTTATGAACAATAAATAGTCATCGGCGAAAAATAAATGAGAGATAGAGGGTGCGCCATGAGCAATTTTAATTCCTTCAATCTGACGTGTCTGCTCTGAATGAAAAAGCTGTCGAGAGAACGCCTCCATGACAATAATGAAGAGATAGGGTGACAATGGGTCACCTTGTCGTACTCCCCTAGTTGGTTGATACACTTCACATGGAGCTCCATTAAGAAGTACTGAGATTCTTGTGGTACTAAGACACTGCAGTATAAGGTTGCGAAATTCTGCACAAAATCCCATTTGCTCCATAACATCCAAGAGAAAGGACCATTCAAGGCGATCAAAGGCCTTTGACATATCTAGCTTTAAAGCTAAATGTTTTGATTTCTCCTTTTAAATGTTCTTCATGGTATGAACTATTTCTTGAGCCAGCTGAATGTTGTCTGATATTTGACGCCCCGGAACATATGCTGTCTGAAGTGGTGAAATAATTTTACCCTTTATTTTTTTCATCCTGGTGGACAAAATCTTCGAGATAATCTTGTAGCTCGTATTACACAAAGCAATTGGGCGTAGATCAGATGGGAACTGTTTATTTTTTATTTTTGGTATGAGAGTAATATTGGTGGCATTTAGGCATTTCAACATGTATCCAGTGCGAAAGAACTGCTGCACCGTTTCAACTACATCAGCACCCACAACGTCCCAATGAGTTTTAAAGAATCCTGGTGGAAACCCTTCTGGACCTGGTGCCTTCCAAGACTTCATTTCTTTTAGAGCTCTAAGGACTTCTGCACCATCTGGTACCTTTATGAGATCTGTATTGTCGAATTCTGTTATGACTTGAGGAATACATTGAAGAATTTGCTTATTTTTCACCGGTGAACTTGTAAAATGAAGCGAACTATAATGATTTGTGAGTAAAGTCTCCAGGTCCTCCCTTGTTGTGCACCAATTCCCATTTCCATCTTTGAGAGCAACTATATTATTTCTTGACCTCCTTTTATTTGCATTCGCATGGTGGTACTTCGTATTCCTATCCATCTCCATATAATAATCATCCCTAGATTTTTGCCCCCAAAAATCATTTTGAACTTGATGCTAATGTTCAATTTGATTCTCTATTTGTTGTACTTTGTTGGTGGAGTTATCATCTTGAGTACGGCCTTGAATGGCTTCCATTTTTTGATGAAGGAGAAAAATATTGCTTTGGATATTTCCAAATTTCTCCCTATTCCACTTTGAAACAAATTTTCTTGTAATAATAAGTCTTCTCGAGAATTGATAGGCACATGATCCTTTAAATTGATGGTTCCAAGCTGAGACTATCTCATTTTTTAGAGACTCATCCTTCTCATAACACTGGAAATACTTCCAATTGCGTTTCCTATCTCCATTTGAGGCATTATTATCCAACATGATTGGACAATGATCAAACCCCAATTGTGGAAGGTGTAAGAGCTTTGCATTCGGGAAGTGAATAACAAAATCCTCATTTATGATAGCCCTATCAAGTCTTGACCTGCGAACGCCTGTACCATGAACATTTGAAGACCAAGTAAATGATCTTCCTGAGTATCCCATGTCTTCCAGACCCGCATCATGAATTAAATCAATGAAATTAGAATCCCTTGAAGAAGTATGAGAAGAAGTGCTACCATTGTATTTTCTGCTTTCATTCGGGAAAACCAAGTTCAGATCACCAATAATAACCCACGGTTTTTGAATAGTCTGACTTAATTCCTTTATATAGGTCCATTGTTTTTCCTTGTGGTTAGGGTATGGAGACCCATACATACAAGTAAGAACCCATTCTGGCCTGCTAGGATCATCCTGCACCAAACAGTTTATAATCCAAGAATTCGAATTGACAATGCTTAATGAAATCCATCTTTCCATAGGAGTATTAGACCTCCAGCTAAACCCCTAGAAGGAATCAGTTTGCAATTTGGGAACTTATATGATCTAATAAACTTCCTCATTTTATCTTCTCCTATCTTAGCCTCTGATAAAAAGATGATATCTGGGTATATTTATGCATAAGATCTATTAGATGATCTCTAGTTTTTTTATTGGCAAAGCCTTGACAATTCCATGCTATGACTCTCATGTTTGTAAGCGTGTTACTAATATGCAACAAATTAAAACCGCGATTGAATTTAAAGCTTGAAAGTTGTAATAAAACTGGACTTAAGGAAGAATCAAAATAATTGTAAAAACAGTAAGGAAGAGAGAAAGTATATACCAGAATTGCATGGTCCCCCTGTTCGTGCATGGCAATCAACTTTATGCTAGGAGTATTAGTCTTGTTTGTACCACTATCCACTGTATCCATGGGATCAGCTCGAGTGCTTGTTGAAGCATAATCAGGGTTATTCCCACCATGAGTAACCAGGATTGGACCAAATATCGAGGGATTTGAACCATTAGTTTGGGTTGGTTGGTTCCTAGCTCTCTTAGCGTGTCTAGATTCCTCAGATTCAGTGATCTGCTCATTCTCTACATGAACATAGTCATTATCCTGATCTTCTGCTTCAGCTTCAGCCACCTTTTCCGTAACTTGATTCTTTGCAGCACAGTGCGCTTCATATTCTTCTTGAGTCATGGAACGTTCACGCAGAATTTCAGCCACCTCTTCACAAGTATTGTCATCATGGTCAATGATATAACATTGATCACAAATATTAGGGGGTTGTTTTACCCAATGATATCTGATCCATATTGGTTCTCCTGCATTAGTGTTCCACCATTTACCTCTTTTCAATGGTTTTTTAATTAAGATCCATCTCAATGCGTGCAGTGATCATGTTGCTTCCACGGGGTCTGCAGTTTTTGGGGTCTGTAGAACTGAACATTCCAAGCCTGCATATTTAAGACATAATCCTTATATGCCACATCAGTAGTATATTCTTGTAGAGCCAGTAGGCTTTTCGAGACATTCCAGGGAGATTTTTGATAACCTCCTTCATATCCTTTTGAGTGCTGAACTTGAAGACGTACAGGTACGTTCCCACCACCTTAAATTCTCTTTTCTTGTATTTCTTCCATAGTAGATCCAATTCATCCTTAATCTGTGATGTTTCAATCTCATCCTCATCGGTCATAAGTTTTCCTATTAAATTGTTGTCCCAAGCTTCAGCTGCTTCACCCAAAGTCTTACTAGACCCAATAGCACTTCTGTTTTTCCTTATGGTTGTAGTTTCCATTCTCTCAAGGATATATTGAAGGTTATTGCTAGTATTGTTTGTCATTGGATTGCACAGAGGTAAGGTTTTTGTAGGGTTTAGGGTTTCAAAGATATGACTATCTTGACGATGGTTAAGATTTTTAATCCTTATAGTTGGTTGGATTTTACCTTTTTTACGTGGGTTAGGATATTTTGTTTCCTACACAGCCGACGAAAATATTCTAAGAAAGTTGAAAATTGAATTATGTTTAGCTGGTAATGCATGCGACTCGCTCTGTCTTGCTGACTACGTAAATCACGGATACCACTAGAGGGAAAGTTTGGGGTTTGAATTTTATGGCTCTGAATCGGAAAGGGGATCGGGGAAATCACCTGGTTACTCATGGTTACCAAAACTTGATAGGAATCTCGATTATAAATCTCATATTGAGAAAACTTCATTGCTGATACTCTTTGTTTTTGAAAAACTGCTGGATGGGGATAGACTGATGTAGGTAAAATCACCACTGTTGATAAAATTATCAAGATATTGATGCAAGACCATAACACAAAGATCCAATATAAGATATGATCCATGATAAAAGACAGGGGAACCTTCACAAAATTAATGAGCCATTAGATCAAGAATATTAAATAATAGATAGAAAGTATCTAAACATTTACCAGAGAAAAGATTAGATGCACTAAGCGGAGCAACTAAAATCAAATAACATAGTTCTAGTTTTGAACATAAGAAATAAACAGATTAGAAGGAATAGAAACAAAACAGATAACAAGCTAAATCATGAAAACAAAACTATCAGGATGTGAAATACATTAAAAAACTAATCATAACTAGGACAGGAAAATCAATCTATTGTAGAATCAATATAGAACCATTAAAATCACTTGAAAAATTTGAGAAAGATGGAGAAAATTATTGACTGAGTCGACTCATTAAGGTCGCCCGATTCGCAGAGTTTTTCTTTTATATTGCATGTTTTGTTATCAGTATATATATTAAAATCCATCAACAACTTTACTTTTCTTCATAGCTAGCTATTTTTTTCCATGCACTTATTATTGGATGTTTATTTGCAGATGTTGTTAATGCTGGTGAGTCGAGTTGGACTAGCATCCCTGAGGATGCCGATGGTCAGTGGGACGAAAATGATGGGTGAAACTAGTCACTAAATACTAGTATTGAAAAAATATGTCAAGTTTTTACATATATAATGATTTGCATATATTTGCAAGTGTGTGTGCTCTCTAGCAGTTATTGTGGTCTTGTAGATGACCTTGGGCTCATTTGTCTTCCTGAGTCACAGTGAATTTAATATGATCTATGTGTGTTTGTGTGTGAATAAATTCTTAAATGTATGGTGTTCCTCTAGTGTTGTATTTTCTTGTTCCAAGAAGGATAATGGAGGATAGTGTAGTATGATAAGAGAAGAAAGCAATACGGAGATTGCTGGTGTTGAGAAGAGAACAAAAGGATGAGAAAACAGAAAGAATAATAAAGTTTAGAGATGAGAAGGATAGAAAGCTCTGAAAGAGTTGTATTGAATAAACTTTGATAATAATAATGTATCTCACAAGAACGTAATAAGCATGTTTATATAGGCATGAAAAGAACCTAAAAATAGTAAAACTCTAAAAGAAGAAATAAGGAAACTCTAAAAGAAGAAGTTCTACTTGATAAACAAGTAAACCAAAACAGATGCGATGAATCAACTGTGATGATTAATCTGCGTAAAGGGATCAACTGTAAAAGTTGACACAACATAAAGGGATCAAGCGTCGGTGTTGATACAGACCAATAGGATCAACTGGGATAGTTGATACATTGAGAATAGGTAGATGTTCTACATCAGCCCCCCCTTCTTGAGAAAAACTCGTCTCTGAGTTTCTTGAAACAAATAAGAGTTCATTATCACCATGAAAGGTGAATATCTCTTGAACATTGGATACATTAGAAATGTTCCATTCCTTGGGTAGATCAATGACATATGCATTATCACTGATTTTCTTCATAATCTTAAAAGGGCCGTACTTCTTCATCTTAGTCTTGTTATAGGCACCAATTGGAAATCTTTCCTTGCGCAAATGAATCATGACTAGATCTCCCTCTTGAAAGGTTTTGAATCTTTTATGCTATCTCTGCACCATCCTTGTATTTAGCATTAGACTCCTCAAGTTTGGTTTTGACCTCATGATGTAGTTGAGAAGCTTGCTCCAACAGATTATCATCTTTGACATTGGATTTATGTATCTTAGGAAGTACAACCAAGTCTAATACATGATTAGGAACCTTTGAATAAAAATTTTCAAATGGAGTTTTACCAGTAGATCTGTTTACCGAAGTGTTAAATGCAAACTCCATGTGAGGCAGCCAAATATCCCATTATTTGTTGTTATCAATGCTTTTGGCTCGAATAAAATTGCCCAAAGAACGATTGACAACTTCAGTCTGTCCATCTGTTTGAGGATGTGAAGTAGTGTTGAACTGTAAATTAGTCCCCAAACGCATCCAAAATGTCTTCCAGAAATAGCTCAGAAATTTTGTATCTCTATCAGAAGTAATAGACTTAGGAATGCCATGTAATCGAACTATCTCTCTGAAAAATAATGATGCAACATTTGACGCATCAGTAGACTTTTTACAGGCTATAAAATGAGCCGTCTTGGAGTATCTGTCCACTACAACCATCACTGAATCATTACCTCTAGCTGTTCGAGGTAAACCTAGAATGAAGTCCATGCTAATGTCCACCCGTGGAGCTTCTGGTATAGGTAAAGGCATATAAAGGTCGGTGTTTTGAATACTACCCTCAGCTTGTTGGAAAACCATGCATCTCATAACATATTTTTGTACATCACGTTTAAGTGAAGGCCAATAATAACGTTCTTCTACAAGTGCAATAGTTTTCTCTTTGCCAAAATGACCACCAAGACCACTTCCATGCAGTTCACGTATTAAATGAAGATGTAAGGAGCAATTAGGAATGCAAAGACGATTACCTTTAAATAAGAAGCCATCTTGAATGATAAAATCATCAACTCCATGAACCAAATAACTGCATTTCTCCCAAAGTTTTTTGAAATCATCATCTTCAGCATAAAGCTCTTTGATATAGTCAAAAGCAAAACTTTCATTACGAATGGTTGCTAAAATATGTTGCCTTCTACTTAAAGCATCGCAACTTGATTGAACTTTCCACTTTTATGTTTGATGGAAAAAGTGTACTTGTTAATTGTGGATAACAACCTATCATGCATACAATTAATCTTTGCTGAAGTTTGGAGATACTTCAAAGCTAATGATAAACTCTCGATGAACCAAATAAGTATGCCACTGTTTAAGAGCTTGCACAAGTCCAAGTAATTCCAGTTCATATGTAGACCACTTTTTTTGTGTCTCAGAATTTTTTTCACTATGAAAAGCAACTGGATGTCCTTCTTGAGATAAAACTGCTCCAATTCCAATAATAGAAGAATCACAATCAACTTGAAAAGGCTTGGAAATGTCAGGCATGACAAGAATAGGATTTGAACATAGTTTTTCTTTAAGAATACTGAAACTTTTATCAGCTTTCTCAGTCCAGATAAACTTGTCTTTCTTCAAATAATCGATTAAGAGGTGCAGCAATTTTGCTGAAATTTCTTACAAAACGCCTATAGAAAGAAGCTAATCCATGAAAACTTCTTACTTCCTTGATAAAAGTAGGAACAAACCAATCCATAATAGCTTGAACTTTAGAAGGATCCACATGAATACCCTTTGATAAAATTATATACCCCAAGAAAGTAACTTCAGAAGACATAAATGTGCATTTCTTCAAATTGACAAACAAAGAATGATCAAATAATTCCTTGAACACCTGGGAAAGATGATTGAGATGTTCCTTTGCATTTATACTAAAAATCAATATGTCATCAAAGTATACAATGACAAACTTACTCAAGAATGGTTGTAAAACCTGATTTATGAATCTCAGAAAGGTGATAGGAGCATTAGACAGGACAAAAGGCATAACAAGCCATTCATATAAACCTTCTCTTGTTTTGAATACAGTCTTCCACTCATCTCCTCCTCTTATTCTAATTTGATTATAACCACTGCGAAGGTCAAGTTTAGTGAAAATAATAGACCCTGCTAACAGATCAATCATATCCTCAATACGAGGAATGGGAAACCTATAAGGAATGGTTATACGATTAAAATCTCTACAATCTATACACATTCTCTATCCATTATCATTTTTAGGCACTAGAAAAGCAGGATAAGCACTAGGGCTTCTACTAAGTCTAATTAACCCTTTAGTCAATAAATCATTAACTTGATCCTGTAATATTTCATGTTCAGTTGGACTTAACCTATAATGAGCTTGATTAGGTAAAGAACCTCCAGGTATAAGATCAATGCAATGCTGAACATCTCGAAAAGGTGGTAACCTCACAGGTAATTCTTCAGGAAATAATGCATGATATTTAGATAATAAAGGTTGTACCTGAGTAGGAACTTGTACCATAGGTTTGGTGTCTTCATGAGAACTCAAAGTGTGAGTTGAATGTAAAGAGCAAGAAATAGTAGCCACCAAAGTCGTATTCTTGCTATCACTATGTTCCTTAATTACTGAAGAAGATTTTGAAGGAAACAGAGTTACTCGTTTACCATCTTTGTAAAAAGTGTAAGTATTTTCAAAACAGTTATGAACTGCTCTAACATCATACTGCCAAGGTATTCCAAGTAGAAGATGTGTTGCAGTCATATCGATAACATCACATAGCACAGATTTTTCATATCCAACAAATGAAAAATTAATAACACACTGATGAGTAATTCGTTGTGTGGAAGAACTATTCACCCAACCTACATAATAAGGAGAAGGATGTGGTGTAGTTGGTAATCCCGACAACAACAGATGCAATGCAATTGTCTACACTGCCACTGTCAATGATCATGTCATAGACTTTACCACCAATAAAGCATTTGGTTTTGAAAATATTATGTCGTTGAGAATAACATGGTTTAGTAAGCATGAGTGGTCGAATCATCCCAACAAAGTGATAA
The DNA here is from genome assembly GCA_023531295.1 of Papaver armeniacum. Lineage (NCBI taxonomy): Eukaryota > Viridiplantae > Streptophyta > Magnoliopsida > Ranunculales > Papaveraceae > Papaver > Papaver armeniacum. The sequence goes on from JAJJWW010017554.1 coordinate 221,209, forward strand.
CCATAAGTCTCATGTAAATCAAGATTTTCAACTTCATCACCTTCATCATCATCAAAAACTTCACTATCTTTTGATTCAGTATGGACTTGAGTATCTCCAATGAAACCATTAAAGCGCCGACAGTCAGCTGAAGAATGACCAGGTTGGTTACATTTATTGTATTTATCTCCAGGAAATTTGGAATAAATGTTCGGAGCTTTATTTGGAGGTGGAAACTTTTGTTGCATTCTATTAGAGAATCTAACACTTGTTGGTTTAGCTTGTTGTTATTTTTGTTGTTGTTGAGTAGATTGAGGTGCAATAGGAGATGGTAATATAGGCGAAGTTGTTGGAGCTGGTTGAGCAAAAGAAAAATTCACAGGCTGTTGGTGTTGTGGAGAAGTTGAATAATAATCGTGTGGGTCAACAATGAGTGTTGATCCCTGTTCAACTTGATTACCATAATATGAATTATATGGTTTGGAAGATTTATAATAATGCTGATAACGAGCTTGGCGAGGAGTTGCTTGTCTGGAAGTACTAAGGACACGCCTTTCCACCTTTATAACTTGTTGTATAGCTTCAACCATTGTGAAAACTGATTGAACCATTCCCTGTTGAATTAGAATATTCAAACCTTCAATAAATCTTGCTACCAGTTGTTCTTCCGACTCCTTCAGCTGATTACGAGCAATAAGATTATAGAATTCTGCCACATATTCCTCTACTAGACGTGCTCCTTGTCTACAGTTTTGAAGTTTAACAAACAATTGTTGTTTGTAATCTTGAGGAAAAAACTTAGCTCGCAATAACTTGCACATTCGAGTCCAAGTACGAATATGAGGCTTTGAAGAAAGAACTCTGACCTCACATAGGGTTTCCCACCAAGCAGCAGCACATCCTTTAAGCTTATACGCAACAAGTCTAACTTTAGAATCATCTGGAGTCTCCATAAACTGAAAGAAAGCCTCAACCTCATAAAACCAATCTAAAAGTTCTTCAATTTTGAAACTGCCATTAAAACTTGGAATGTTAGCTTTCAACTTGTATTCAAGTAAAGAACTATAAGGATTTTGTGAAGATTTGAGCCTTTTTTTCGTCAATCCAAATTTGTTCTTGCTGTGTTTCTTCAAGGTCGTCATCATCACTGTCGTGTACAGGAGGAATATAACTTTTTTGGGGAGTATAACCAATGAATCCTTCATGTTGTAAGGTTCTCTTTATCTTTTGCATAATGTCATCAGGAATATCATCCTTTTGGACAAACAGATTCTTCTTTGAGGACGATGATTTCTTAGCTTCAGCCAGTAACTTTAAAGTTTCTTCATCCTCAATCTTAAGAATTCTAACAAACTTGTCAAAGATCAGATGAATATCTTCAAACTTCTTTTCAAAAATTTCAGACTGATTAAAGCAAGTTTTCTCTAGCTTTGTTAGGTTATCTGAAACTGTAGTAATACTTGTAGAAACTATAGCAATACTTGTAGTAATAAAATCGGTAACCTTAGTAATAGAGTAACGTTTGACCATAGAATTTTTTGTTTTTTGTTTTTATAAATTTTTGTATGATAAAAGGGTTGCGGAAGCAAAAAACAGGTGTTGATGGTGGTTTTTAGCTTAGGGGTAAAATCGTAAAACCCTAATCAGACAGTGACGTCACAGAACTTGAGTAATAAAGTCCAAACCAAGTACATTTATTGAACCGTTTAATTTGTCTACAAGAAAATTACCAGGGTACCTTTTTTAATGCTAATTAGGGTTTCGACAGGCCAAAACCCTAATTCTCACACCGCATGTGCCAATGGAAAACCATGCCAGCCACACCTACCGCGCCAAGGCATGCCAACCATGCTAGATGCACCCCTGTGCCAATGGCAAACCATGCCCGACCACACCTACCGCGCCAAGGCATGCCAACCATGCTAGACGCACCCTTGTGCCAATGGTAAACCATGCCAGCCACACCTACCGCACCTAGGCATGCCAACCATGCTAGATGCACCCCTGTGCCAATGGCAAACCATGCCATCCAAACCTACCACGCCTAGGCATGCCAACCATGCTAGTCGCACCCTTGTGCCAATGGCAAACCATGCCAGCCACACCTACCGCGCCTATGCATGCCAACCATGCTAGCTGCACCCCTGTGCCAATGGAAAACCATGCCGACCATGCCTCTCTGCGCCAAGGCATGCCAACCATGCTAGCTGCACCCATGTGCCAATGGCAAACCATGCCAGCCACACGTACCGCGCCATACCAAACGCACCTTGCCATGGCCCCATGCGAACCTAGCCGCGCCACCTTGCTGGCCTTCCCTACGCGGCTACCAAAACGAACGGCGTGCGACAATCAACGGTCGCCCTTCAATCCCAGGAGAAAATCCTAGCCGTGCGAGGTTACCAAACAACCTTTGGCCCAAAGCCCTAGCTTGGTCACGAACCTAGCTTGGTCATGCCAAACCTTGGCCCCACATGCCAAGCCAAATCACACCTAGCCAAGCTAGCCACGCCATGCGCCCATGGCAAACCCTTGGCCCCACATGCCAAGCAAAACCGCACCTAGCTAAGCTAGCCACGCCATGCTCCCATGGAAAACCCTTGGCCCTACATGCCAAGCAAACCGCACCTAGCCATGCTAGCCGCCCCATATGCCAACGGCTTGCCAAACCCTTGGCCCCACATGCCAATCCAAACCGCACCTAGCCATGCTAGCCGCACCATGTGCTAACGTCTTGCCAAACCCTTTGCCACACATGCCAAGCCAAACCGCACCTAGCCATGATAGCCGTACCATGTGCCAACGGCTTGCCAAACCCTTGGCCCCACATGCCAAGCCAAATCGCACCTGGCCATGCTATCCGCACCATGTGCCAACGGCTTGCCAAACCCTTGGCCCCACATGCCAAGCCAAACCGCACCTATCCATGCTAGCCGCACCATGTTCCAACGGCTTGCCAAACCCTTGGCCCCACATGCCAAGCCAAGCCACACCTTTTATTGTCCCTAGCCATGCTAGCCGCACCATGTGCCAACGGCTTGCCAAACCCTTGGCCCCACATGCCAAGCCAAACCACACCTAGCTATGCAAGCCGCCCCATGTGACAATGGCTTACCAAACTCTTGGCCCCACATGCCAAACGCACCTAGCCGCGCCACCATGCTGGCCTTCCTTACGCGGCTACAAAAACGAAGGCGTGCGACAATCAACGGTCCCCCTTCAATCCCAGGAGCAAATCCTAGCCCTCCAAGGTTATCAGACGACGCATGGTAACCTTTAGCCCGGAAACCTAAGTTTGGCCACGCCAAACCATTCCATGCCAATGGCATGCTAACCTAGCCACGCCACCATGCTGCCCTTCCCTATGCGGTCACCAACGAACGAAAGCGTGCTAAGATCAACGACTATGTTTCCTCTTAAGATACAAAATCTCGACCGTTGAAGGTCACCAAGCTACCAAGTCTCCCGAGCTCGACTTGCCAGGCAACAACCTTATGCTACATGTTTTCCACAAAAACTTTCGAGACATCAACACATATCACAAACTGGGTATAGATGGGGAAAACGATTATTTGTTTTTTACGGAATTGAGGAGATGATCGCGCGGAGGAGACTCTTTGAACCGAGCGAAATTCTTAACCTCACGCGGATGTACTGCAAGAAGGGAGTGTTTTGAATTCGAGAGATCAATCTGTAGTACTCCGGCCTAAACCAAGACAATGGCCGTTCCAGAGTAAATTCGGTCACAAGAGAGGATGGGTCAGTTTGTAGGAGGGAAGCTGAGAAATATGTGAGATCAATGGTGATCGAAGATTGTAGGTGTATTTTGTATTCTGAAAATAAGATAAGTTCTGAATGATTGAATTTGCTCTGTTGAGAGTTGGATTGTTAATCTCGTGTTGTCTGTTTGACGTGAGATTATCCCCCTTTCAATCATGATTCAAAGATTTATTTATATTGCTGGAATTATAGACACCATGATCCGATGAAGTGTGACAGTTGATGGAATCGAAGAGTGGGGAAATGGAAATCGTGTTTGAAACCAGTTGCTCATTGTGTGAAGACTTGGTTGATTTTCCATCCACTACTTTGTTAACTCCTTCAACTGGTTGCACGACTTGCTCACATTCTCATCGTGTGTATGAACACACGTGCCGTAGACCTTGAGACCAAAACCCTAGTTAATATCCCCCCATGTGACATGATTGATGTCTCGTGTAAGTGTGGAGTGCAAGGCGGACGTGTATTTAGTTAGTCGGTTGTTGACTTCATGACTTCATGGGACGACGAGTCCTTGTATTGTTGAGTCGAACGTGGTTTGGAAATATTCTGAGACTCATGAATTGAACATGTATGTTGAGACAGAGATATGATGTGTGAATAAGTTAACATGAGAAAAGATTGCTCATTCTATGAATTGTTGAATATTGATAGTTGAACCTATATTCTTTGATTTGAGCAAGTATTGCTCATCTGAGCAAATATTGCTCGTTTGATGAATTATGGTAGCATGACCAAATAAAATATTAAATCGGAATCACGGCAATTGAATCGAGTATGATAAATAAAATATTGATCATGGGATCAACGTAAAATTATTAGCGTTTGAATCTGGAATCATTAACCTTGGACTCAAAACCCTAATTTGATCAATTGATGATTTATTGATGGTTTATTGAGAATTAACCACAGAAAAGGAGGGATCGGCTACATGGAATTATGGGTCAACCATGTAGTGCCCAGATGCTCACGTGAGCAAATATCAAGATCTCCTGAAGACCAGTTAATTTGTTGATGAAAGGACGATTAAATGCTGGTTTAATCATTTATTAAAATAATCTTGAACCTTAGGTGATAAAACCCAATTAATTATAAAGAGATGAGGGACCGACCAAGGGGTCATTAAACTGGTCCTGGGTGTTCACGGGATCAAATGATGATCGTTCCATGAAGTTCCAAGTTGTTTGGAAGAGTTTTGGACCTAATACGTGCAATTGTGCAAATTAGGTCAAATCATGAAATACATGGGACCGACTTCTTGCAAGCCAAAGAGCCAACCTTGGTCGGTCAAGGTAACATGCTCACGTCACCAAAGTTTCTGTATCTCAATTCTGAGAATTTTGATATTTTCAGGTGTGCGTTTGAGCAACATTTTGAGAAAAATATGAAGAAATCGGGGTTTCTTTGAAATTAGTCAAAACCTTCATGAGATGAAGGAAAATAATAGAAAATGAGGGAATCATGAATTATGGGACCGGCTATGGCCAAGGCATGGTTTAGCCAGCCAAGATCTGGTCCCACGGTGTTTTCCCTAATTTTTTTTTATAATATATTCATGATTTTAGGGAAATATGACAAAACCAAAGAGTTTGTTGAAACCAAGGACTTTTGTTGAAATCAAAGAGTTTTCATGAGATGAAGGAAACAAAAATATTAATAATAATAAAATAAGGGCGTGTGGGACCGGCTTGAGCATGGTTGGTTGCATTTAGGACCCCGTCCCCCGTGAGTTTTCCTTATTTTATGTATTACTTCATGATTTGAAGGGATTTTCATAATTTTGAAAGAATTTTCATAATTTGAAGGAAATATCATGAAATCAAGGAATTTCATAAAATCAAGGAAATATAAAAATAATAATAATAAAATAAGGGGTTTGTGGGACCGGCTAGGGCATGACTGGCTAGGGTATGACCGGCCAGCTTGGGCCCGGTCCCATAAGTTTCCTTAATTTTATGTATTTTTTGTGTATTTTCCCATAATTTGAAGGAAACATCATGAAATCAAGAAAATATAAAAATAATAATAATAAAATAAGGGGTCCGTGACAAAAAAAAAAATCAATCTCGGAAAATATTTCGAGACAAAAACAGGGGATTTCCTGACAAATTTTTTTGACACTAAATCCCCGTTTTCTTGTAGTGTCTGCATCCCCAGTACAACTTATGCAAGGCCGCCAACAAGGGAAGCAAAAACTCTCTTCACCTCTCAAAAAGGTTAGTAGGATTTTCCTGACCATCTTTGCAATGATTTACGTCTTGATTCTGTCCTTGTCTGTCACCATCATATGCTTACCTCGCAACAAGGCACCTGTTCCGAACTAAGCAGTGGACTTAATGTTGATGGTGGTTTTTTTAGCTTAGGGGTAAAATCGTAAAACCCTAGTCGAGACAGTGACGTCACGAACTTGAGTAATAATGTCCAAACCAAGCACATTTATTGAACACTTTAATTTTTACGCAAGAAAATTACTGGAGTACATTTTTTAATGCTAATTAGGGTTTTGAAAGGCCAAAACCCTAATTCTCACACCGCATGTGCCAATGGAAAACCATGCCGCCCACGCCCTCAGCGCCAAGGCATGCCAACCATGCTAGCTGCACCCCTGTGCCAATGGCAAACCATGCCAACCACCTACCGCGCCAAGGCATGCCATCCATGCTAGCCGCACCCCTGTGCCAATGGAAAACCATGCCAGCCACACCTACCGCGCCTAGGCATGCCAACCATGCTAGCCTCACCCCTGTGCCAATGGAAAACCATGACAGCCACACCTACCGCGCCAAGGCATGCCAACCATGCTAGCCGCACCCCTGTGCCAATGGCAAACCATGCCAGCCACACCTACCGCGCCTAGGCATGCCAACCATGCTAGTCGCACCCCTGTGCCAATGGCAAACCATGCCGACCACACCTACCGCGCCTGGGCATGCCAACCATGCTAGTTGCACCCCTGTGCCAATGGCAAACCATGCCGCCCCACGCCTACCGCGCCAAGGCATGCCAACCATGCTAGCCGCACCCCGTGCCAATGGAAAATCATGCCAGCCACACCTACCGCGCCATGCCAAACGCACCTTGCCATGGCCCCATGCCAACCTAGCCGCGCCACCTTGTCGGCCTTCCTACCGGCTACCAAAAACGAAGGCGTGCGACAATCAACGGTCGCCCTTCAATCTAGGAGAAAATCCTATCCTTCGAGGTTACCAAACGACCTTTGGCCCAAAGCCCTAGCTTGGTCACGAACCTAGCTTGGTCACGCCAAACCTTGGCCCCACATGCCAAGAAAAACCGCACCTAGCCAAGCTAGCCACGCCATGCGCCCATGGAAAACCCTTGGCCCTACATGCCAAGCTAAACCGCACCTAGCCATGCTAGCCGCCCCATATGCTAACGGCTTGCCAAACCCTTGGCCCCACATGCCAAGCCAAACCGCACCTAGCCATGCTAGCCGCACCATGTGCCAACGGCTTTCCAAATCCTTGGGCACACATGCCAAGCCAAACCGCACCTAGCCATGCCAGATGCACCATGTGCCAACGGCTTGCCAAACCCTTGGCCCCACATGCCAAGCCAAGCCACACCTTGCCTTGGCCCTAGCCATGCTAGACGCAACATGTGTCAACGGCTTGCCAAACCCTTGGCCCCACATGCCAAGCGAAACCGTACCTAGCCATGCTAGCCACACCATGTGCCAACGGCTTGCCAAACCCTTGGCCCCACATGCCAAGCCAAGCCACACCTTGCCTTGGCCCTAGCCATGCTAGCCGCACTATGTGCCAACGGCTTGCCAAACCGTTGGCCCCACATGCCATGCCAAACCGCACCTAGCTATGCTAGCCGCCCCATGTGCCAACGGCTTACCAAACCCTTGGCCCCACATTCCAAACGCACCTAGCCACGCCACCATGCTGGCCTTCCCTACACGGCTACCAAAACGAAGGCGTGCGACAATCAACGGCCCCCTTCAATCCCGGGAGCAAATCCTAGCCCTCCAAGGTTACCAGACGACGCATGGTAACCTTTGCCCGAAACCTAAGTTTGGCCACGCCAAACCATGCCATGCCAATGGCATGCTAACCTAGCCGCGCCACCATGCGGCCTTCCCTGCGGCCACCAACGAACGAAAAGCGTGCAAATATCAACGGCTACCTTTCCTCTTAAGATACAAAATCTCGACCGTCGAAGGTCACCAAGCTACCAAGTCTCCCGAGCTCGACTTACAGGAAACAACCCTATGCTACATGTTTTCCACAAAAACATTCGAGACATCAACACATATCACAAACTGGGGGATCCTCTTTGGGTATTGGTTATGCGGTTTACCGGCGTGCGGCGTACTCTACGCCGTCATAAGGAAGTGTCATAAGGGTGAGGCGGTTAGTAAATACTGAGGAGTTAAAAGTGAAACGTTCATGGGACATCAATTCCATACGTTAATGTTTTTATGGAACATCAATTCCGTGCGTTAACGATTTTATGGAACATCAAATTCCATGCATACGGTTACCACCTCCTCCCATTTACTTACCCATTTTTCCATTCCTTAATGAGACCGAGTACGTTTCACTTCGACTTGTATAAATAGGTCTTACCTATTTTCACGAACAACAAGTTCATTCGGGAATATACAACACTCGGAAAATACTTGCTAGCTTACCATTTGTTAGCCTTCCCACTTTTAACGATACAAGTCGTAGTAACATAACTACTCTTCCAGAATAAACTATTCTGGTCTCATCACTTTCCTTGCTTCCCTCCCCAAAACCAACCCGTTCTCCTTCACTTTGTAACCGAAGCAAGTCCGGAACGGCCATTTCTTGGTTTAGGCTGGATTTGTATAGATTGATTTATCGAATCTAAAGTACTCCCTTGCAGTACATTGTTTAGGGTTTAAATTGTTTCTCACCCGTACACCCGAAATTAACGAAATCAGCAGAAACCATTTTTACCCTAAAACAACAGGATCCTAGAAAAGATGAAAATCTAATCTACTGTCGAATGGTACCAACGAGTGTAGTATGATAAGAGAAGAAAGCAATACGAAGATTGCTGGTGTTGAGAAGAGAAGAAAAGGATGAGAAAACATAAAGAATAATAAAGTTTAGAGATGAGAAGGATAGAAAGCTCTGAAAGAGTTGTATTGAATAAACTTTGATAATAATAATGTATCTCACAAGAACGTAATAAGCATGTTTATATAGGCATGAAAAGAACCTAAAAATAGTAAAACTCTAAAAGAAGAAATAAGGAAACTCTAAAAGAAGAAGTTCTAAACTTGATAAACAAGTAAACCAAAACAGATGCAATGATATTACGTAAAGGGATAAAGGGATCAACTATTAGTGTTGATACAGACCAATTGGATCAACTGGGACAGTTGATACATTGAGAATAGGTAGATGTTCTACATCGGAGGATGAATATAGATTTTGTTTCTGAGCTGATTCACGTGCCAACTAATTAGCATCCCACATATGTTACGCTAGGTCTTTAGCCTGCTTGAAACTTGATCGACATCGAAATTAAAATTGAAACTAAATCAACAGAAAATGGGTCATTTGTCCAAAAAATTTTAAAACACAGTTCAAATGGACGAGTAAAAAAATTTATGGGTGAAATGGACAAAAAAAAATAGCAAGGATGAAACTGGATTCATCCTGGCTTAAACTTAAAAAATAGCAAGGATGAATGGATGCATCTTGTGTAAAATAAAAATAAGAAAAAATATTTGAAAATGGACAGGATGAAACTGGTTACATCCTGCCTATTTTTAAATTTTTGTCCATTTAAACAGTATATAAATCTGACTGTCCTTTTCACTCAGAAAATTTTGATTTTGGTCTTTTTAACCAATTTTGTGCTAAATCAAACGACATTAAAAACATTTCCTTACAAGATGATTAACTAAACAACTAGGCGCCTCTCTAATTGCAGTGAAGTCCACGGGGTTACCACCCCATGACCCGAGGCCGGAACTTGTCTATGACACATAGGCGCCTCTCCAATGAATATCCTTGATATGCATATCCTGCTGTAATCCAAAGGGATCTTATGACCCCCCGCCACTAGGAAAATTTTCTGCCTCCAACATTGGTTGCAAATGCCCCACTATTCCTCTTGCCTTCATAACAGCATCTTGTCTCCTCGGCTTTGAATGCAAACCCTTGACTTTGTTACTTATAAGTAAAATATTACTCCTAGTGATGATTTGCACGTGCTATACCTAGAAATTATCCTATCATCTTATTCGAAAATCTATGTATACAAATTATTGAAATCACATACAAAGAAGAACCTAAAATTATCTTCATCATCTTCATTATGGCTCCCCAAATTCATTTGCATTTCCATGTGTTATTCATCGTCATCTTCAGTTGTTGTTGCAGCGTCTTGGTTCAATCTCAAGTTCCTGACAACCAGACTTTCCAACTCATAAACCAAGGCGAATATATTAGTAATAAGCTAGATGAATACGGGTCGAATTTCCGTACGGGCGGTCTGGCAGAACCATATGAAAATTCCATGGCATACATGATACGTTCCAAATTAGTAACATACACATTCGGGCTATATTTCTATAATACTACACCCGATGCATATGTTCTTGGTATTGCCGGCGGTAATATGGGCGGTACTCTTCAGTGGATCTGGGATGCTAATGGCAACCACCCGGTTCGAGAAAATGCAACTCTAACTTTCGCTACTGATGGTAACTTAGTCCTTGCCGATGTCGATGGCTCTGTAGTTTGGCATACTGATACAGCCAACAAAGGTGTTACCGGTATTTCTGTGCAAACTAATGGGAATTTAGTACTTCATAATAAAAAGGGGAAGTTTGTTTGGCAGAGTTTCCATCATCCAACTGATACTCTTGCAGTAGGTCAATCACTTAAACTCGAGGGTAATACGAAACTCGTTAGTCGTACGTCAAACCGAGACAGTCATGACGGCCCTTACAGTATTATAATCGACGACAAGAAAGGATTCATAATGTATCAAAACACTTCTGGTAATCTTGTTCTATATGCAGGTTGGGAAGCAATGGGTCTTTCTAATGTAACATTTCGTGCCATTACAAGAATCGATCCGGTTCAACCACCACCAGGTCCGCCAAATTATTATCAATATAGCGAAGCTAAGGGTAAAACAAGTTATTTCTTATCTCTAGCAAGTACAAGCACTCCCTCTACTAAAAGAGTTGTACTTGCAATGACGGATTATTATCATTATCAGTACTATTCATTTCTTAGATTAGAATCAGATGGAAACCTTGTAGCATATAGCTACATTATGCCAGCTGCTCATCCCTTTGATGCTCATTGGAGAAAAACGTATGCGTTCTTCGGATATACCGTGAAAGAATGTGCATTACGATCTAAATGTGGTTCATCTGGGAAGTGCTATGGGCGACTATGTAGCGCTTGCCCTCGTAATGGTTCGTTAGGTTGCATGATCAGTACTTCATGAAGAATAAACATTTCGTCGTCTTCTTATTTAGCTTTTATAATCCTTTATGAATTTTTTTGTATTCTTAGTTTATGTGGGTTTTTCCTTATTGGTTTTTATATTGTCAGCATACGATATGTGTGTCTTTTAATCTATTCTCTTCGATCGATTAAAATTGAATATTCCTATATAAATTGATGTTCGTGCCTTATGGTTTCATTTTATATATGGGAGATCTGTGGTGGTGGGTCTTGTAATATTTCAACCAAACTATAAATAGAGTATTTGAGATGCTTTCAACTTCAAAGTCAATAGTTAGAAATTGATTTGATTAAAAAAAAAATACGGCTTCAATGGGAATCAAAAGAATTAGGGCTTCAATGGAGCGAATGCATAATTCCATTGATGTTGTGACTAACTCTATCCTCTGTACTAAAATGAACGCGACACGGAATTTGCTAAAGATTTGCTCATACTTTTGTGCAGGTTGTGACTAGGCAGGCGTGCAGGCGTAAATTGTTTGGATAGCACGTCAGAAGTAGCTTTTGGACTTCTTTTTTTCTTTTTCTTGAAACAACCTTAGATTAAAACAAACTAGCTTCTCGGAGAATTCTGAGCAGCCATGGTAGAGTCATACATATATTACAGACCAAGGTAGATAATAAAACATAGTCTTCACAAGAGGAAGGGGCATAAATTTTGGCCATGGTATGGAGTTTAGTCTTCCATTCCTGGCTTAGGGAATTACAATTAAATTGCTGAAAATAAGTAAGGAGTGCGGTGTTATCTTCAAGCTGCAAAATGTTGTTTGTTTGTTGGGGGTTCTCCATTTAGTCCTCAAGAGCTTCATCAGCTTCGGGTCAGCGACTTCAATGTTGCAGGTCCTGTACTTTTTGTGTTGATGCCATTTGAGAGCTTCAATGATTCCCACCACTGCACTTTGTTGTAGAGAGCTCACTGCTCTGTGGCAGGCCCATCCTCCTTTGGTTGCTCCTTGTTCATCTGTCAAAACATTTATCACAATAGCATTTTGAGATTGGTCTTTCCAGCAGGTGTAGCAGTGCATAGTTAGTTTGGGTAATTGTTTCACAGTTTGTAATTGGCTCAGCTGCTCCAAGTTTGGTGTTCTGTTATAAGATTGATCAGTGTGCTTGAATTTCTTTGGGTTGGATATGGGTTTTACAAGATGAATGGTAGTCGCAGGAGGTTGTAGCTTTTGTTGGAAGGTTTTTAGGCATCGGGCTTTCGGATGTGCCATCTCGTAAGAGCATAAAGTGATTCCATTGGATACCCAGAATCGGATCGGTAGTTGTTGCGGAGATCCAAGATTGAATCCAATTTTGAACACTTATGTTAAGATTGTCCAACCTACATTGCACTCCAAACCAAACAGCTCGACTATAAGGGCAAGTAAGTAGGGTATGGGAATCTGTTTCATTGGGGTGACCACACATGGTGCAGGTTTTGTCAATGATGGTGACCCATCTACCTATTTTACTGCTAACTGGTAGGATATCACTATAGCATTTCCAAACAAAGACTCTGATTCTAGGTAGAACATTGAGGGACCATATTTTCTTTCAAATTGGGTTATGAGGTGAGAGAGGAGGTTTGGCCTAAGAGAGAGGCCCGTTCCTTTATCAAGTACTCGTACACTGATTTAGTCGTCAGCTGGCCTTTACGAGTGTAAGGCCAGATTAGAGTATCCTTAGGATTAGCATGATGGTTTAGATCTATATCAAGAATATTTTCCACAACATTGCGTGAGAGGACTTGATTGAGGAAATTCTCATTCTAATTTTTGGCATCTGGCAACAGTATATCGCTAACAGTTTTCAGGGTGCTGGTTAAGAGGGGTTTTGTAAGGACCCCCAAGCTCGTTAACGCTATTTGACTGGTCTAGCGATGATCAAGAGACGTTTTAGCCGCTAATGACTCAATTAGTTTAACACGAACAATAATTAATAGAAACTAATCTAAAAATGATCTAGATATGTAACTAGTGTCGTTAGATAGATCTCGAAAAGTTACATGGAATGGACTACTCGAACGTGTCAATCGGATATCAGACAAAGAAGATATCATTGGATAGTTAGAAGGGCAAAATAGACATTTGTAGTGGACCGACCTGGCTACCCATATCTAAGTTATGGGTGCCTTTATCATTTTCTCTGGCCTTATCCCCTGCCGGATCGAGAAGAGCTCATTCTCTTCTTCTGCTTCTTCTTTCTTCTTCTTCCATCCCTCTCTCCTGTTCTTCGCCTGTGTGGGTAGTTGTGAGCTTTGAGTGAAAATGGATTGATGATAATCATTTGATGATACTGATAGATGATGGAGAAGATAGTATGGTCGATAGGTATGAAGCAGAACAATTAGGTTTCGAATCTAAAACGAATTGAATCTAGGGTTTCTCTGTGAATCGATGAAAGTGAGGATGTTAATGAGATTAAGATCGAAAGATGAAGAATACAATTGCGGGTAGATGAAGAAGCAAGGGTTGAGTTTTAATTACAGTTTTGGAGTTGTTTGGAGATGAATCAAAGAATTAGGGTTTGTTATAAGATTGTTTAGAATTCGATTAGAAATGAGTAAGATGAAATTAGAGATGGGTGTTTTTTGAATTAGAGTTTGAGGGTGAAGAATAGCTTGAAATTGGTAGTTAAGGTTTGGATCTATTTAATGAAGATTTGGGATTTGAATTGGGATTAATTGAGAACTAGTGATGGGTTGAAGCCTTTGGGTATGGATTGAGTTGCGCTAATGAGTTCTTAGCAGTCTTGAGATGTGTTGGTGAATTAACAATCAAAGTAAGAAGCAGTATATGATTCAGTTGTTTGAAGAAAACTATATTGAGGTAATTGATTGTTCTCAGTAAATCTACTTTAGTTATTTACTTCAGTTTTGAGTTTATGGGGTTGTTAATGATATTAGGATTGAAATGAGTTTACTGATGATAGTGGAATTGAAGGGTGATAACTGAAATTGGGGTGAATGAGTTTACCTGAGATAAAGTGTTGAATGTTGCTTAGGAATTTGATTGAAGGTGCAAGCAGAATGAAATGATAGGGATTTAGGTTGGAGTTAATTATGATGACGATGCTAGTGTAAAGGGATTGAATATTACAGGTGGTGATGGAGATGTCTAGGTTGTTGGTGTTTATGATGTATATGGTTGTACTGGTACATGTTGTAGTGGTGATGTTAAAGTTGCAGGGGATGTCGGTGGCTGATGGAAGTATAGATGGTTGTTAGGTCTAGTGGCTATTACAGAGAGGAGTTGAGTTAAATGATGAAATGTAGAAGATGTTGGTGGAGCTGTAATTGTAATTGAGTTGGTGATTTAGGAATGTAGTTTTCAGTTTGTGATGATGGTGCTGAATTGAGATGAGGTAGGCGGTATGTACTGCGATCGAGTTTTGTTCAAATGATGGTGTTGGTTTAGTTGGAGTTGAAACTACAGGACTGAAGAGAGGGTTGTGAAGGTTATGTGTATGTCTGGTTTGAGAAAATGCAGAGAGATGGTTGTATTGTCTTGGTGTTAGTTTAGTTGCAATTGAAGGATTTAGTTGGTATTGCAGTTGAAGTAAGCGACATTGTAATACTGAGAAATGTGATTGTAAAGTTCTAGATAGTGGTTCCTGTGAAAGCTTGGAACTGCTGAATTTCAGGTAAGTTGTGTTGTGTTTGTAATTCAGTAAATTATAACTTGTTTTGAATGAATGGATTGTATAGAGTTACATTTTATAGAATCAGGTTGGTAGAGGTTATATAGCTGAAATGGAATTAGGCTTGTTAGTCATCGATCAGTTTAGCCGACTTAATTGCTATCGGGCTCGATCTATCTGACTGAGTCGGATCTGTTGACTCACTGAGTTACCTGTCTTGACCTTAGTTGGACCGATTCTAGTTTGACTCATTGACCATTGACCCTGGACGTTGACTGTTAGTTGACCTTGACCAGACGTTGACCTAGTTAGTTGACCCAAACTGGGTCAAAGCACTTGTGTAATGGGCCGAGTCTAGTGGACTTGGGATTAGTGTCATGTATTCTTAGATTGATGTTTTGGACTCTTATAGTCTAAGTTAGCCTTTGGTTCTTTCTACAAGTTGTAGATATTCTTAAGACATAACTAATGGACTACAGAACCAACCCAATTAAATTAGTAGACCTTTTGTACTAAAGATAGATAATGAAATGGTATAGAACCATAAATGGGCTTAGAACCATTAGATAGTTCACCTAGATTTTAACTAGAGAATTGTATGAGATTATGTTATGAGCCTTGTGTGAACCTTTTGGCTAAACTCTTAGAGTGCTTGTATGATTAACAGATTAGTCTATTAACAACGATCGATTCAAAGGATGAACGGTGGATCGTGGAACTCGAGGTGGCGTGGCTTGTCATCAAAAGAGGTTGGAACTTACATTTAACTCATTTGAAACCATTTTTGTTTCTTTTACAAAGGTTTACGTTTATAAACTCATGCATCGTCTCGTTTATGCATTCCATGCATTGTTTAGTTTGTGTTATGATTGTTCGTTGATTCTTTTAATCTTTCCATGGTTTGGAAATGACTTGTAATGTTTGAATGTCAATATGAATTTTTATGGGAAATAAGAATTTCCACCGGTGGTATATATGATACGCTCCTTCACATTTATACCTAGAGCTTTTATGATATATTGGTCGGCAGCGAGTTCGGAATTGTCGACATCCATACATACGATTAGGTGTGGATTTGCGAGTTCGGAATTGCACAACCATATTATACATTGTTTGAAGAATGAGTTTGTTCATATACATGTTTGTTTATTGATAGGTGTAGAATACACCGTATTTAATATCTAGTATTTATGCTTTCTTTGCGAGTTTTCTTGTAAATTATGTGTCTTATGTGTGCTTTTGAGTTTATTAGGTGCAATGGAGTCATTTGGAGCAAAAAGACCAATTGGAACTCGTTCAAATACAAGATTTCTACTTTTCATTGTGTAGAGGACGAGAAGACGAAGGCAATGGCGAAAGAACGGAGACATTCCGAGTTCGTATGAAGAAGTTACGAGCAAAACAAGAACTTGAAGCATAGAAGGGCAAGTGTTATTGACACCCCAAGCGTAGGTTGGGGTAGTCTTTTCCGTTAAGGGCAACTCTCCGGAGGGGTACTAAATAGAGCCAAAGCCGTGATTAAGGGGTTGCCAGTGGGTGGCCCTTATCCAAGTCTTTGGGTGCCAATATCTAGTCCGTCTGGACTAACTAAGTCAAATGCTTCTCGGATAACTAGTTTGTCATTCATTACATCTCAAATTCAAGAGAAAGCGAGCAAGAACAAGTAATGCCATTGAAAATGGAGATTAATGGAATGGGTTTCGAGCACTCGATTCCATACGGGTTCAAAATCATTGGGTTCTATCTCGGATTTGTGAATAGCAGCTAAGAACCGAGTTAGTGGATGAATATGTGAGAGTTTTACCGTAAACTCGGTGAAGAGATTAGCTCTGCATTTGCACGGATCAAAGATGGATGTTGGTCGAAGTTGTGAGCTCCCCGAGATCATGGGTTGTGTATGAATGTTGGCAAGGAAGGAGCGGTGGCCTATGGAGTCAATAGCAAGTTCAATGGGTATCACCAAATTTTCCGGCATACAAAGTGTTTGCGAGAAAAGTCTCAGTGACAAGATAATGGAGAGCGTGGTTCAGGCCGAGCTTGTGTAGGTTGCAGGTGGTGATGGCAAGTTGTTCATGGAAGATTGGCTGTGACTTGCAAGTTGCGGTGTTGATTGTTTGCAGCCTACTATCCATGGTTCGACTTCAGTGCAAGAAATGGAATGAGCAATGGAAACTAGTGAACGGCATGGCAATGCAGCCATGAAGTTGAGTTGTAGATGATGGGGTGATGGTGGTTCTTTTGCAGGGAAGTAGTTATGTGGGTTGGTTGGTGGTGCTATGAGGCGTTGAGAAGGTGGAGTTCAGTTGGTGGTGGATTGTCATTACGGTGAAGAATGATTGTGAGAGTTTTGACCGAAATGGAGAATGCAATGATAAAGATGGCCCGGAGCATGGAACCGACACTGGATGAGGAGGCGTTGTTGAGCTCGATAATGAGTCTGAGTTTCGGAGATATATCAGATGTGGGTTTGCTGTGGTAATGAAAGAGTTAAACGTATGCTGCTGCCATTTATGAGATGTTGTTGGTAATGGCATGGCAGTGATCGATATTATGGGTGCTACTGGCAGAGATGAGTTCGAGAGATGCAGTGATGCTGTCTGGGTTCAGTTTGTGGAGGCAATGAAGACTGATGGAGAGAAATTTGGTTGAGCTCGAGACTGTGAACTCGAGATAAAAAGAGAGATGAAGAAGATGAGCATTTGGATCTGAACTCAACTACAGTGAATGAACTGGCAGTATACTTGTGCTGCTGGTGTTACATGAGAAGACACAACAAATGAAATTGAGAAGATGGTGCTGGGTAGCTGTTAATGATGGGAAGGAGTTGCGGCTCGGATGGAATGGAGTGTTGCAATTTGCATTTCGGTGCAAGGGTGGAGTTTTCTTTGTGGTTATGGAGATAGAATGACAATGAGGCGGTGAAGCACAATAATCGAGATGCAGAGGTGGTTAAGCCGGAGCAAGGTGGAGATCGAGACTGGCCATGCACTTGCACTGTTGGATGGGCAGTGAAGCTTGAGCCGGTGATGGATTGTGAGTTTGTTGGTCGACTGCGGAGTTACAAGAAATGGGTTTGTTGCGCTTGAGCCACAAGTGGTGACATGGAGATGTAATCTGGAAGTCTTGTGCTGTGACTTGGTGATGGAATGAGGTTAAGTTGCGCGTGGCTGGTGGCGCAAAGTAGAAATGGTTGGCGAGGTTGAACGGGCAAGGCATTTGCAGTGATGATGTCTTCTTTGGTGGTGATGTCGTTCTCGACAAGGAAGTGCCAAGGGAGTTACAAATTGATGAATTGGTTTCGGTAGGATGAGATGAAGGGTTTGAGGTGGTATGCTTGAATTGGACCTACTGGGATTATGAGCCACAAATGGGGATTGAGAAGAAAGGAGCTGGTGCTGTTATAAACTGTGCGAAAACGGGGTGAAAATGGCGCGCCGGTGAGCATAGTTCCGGTAGCCGGATTTCAGAACTTGAAGCATGAATCGCAATATTTGGTTGAACCGCGAGGGGGTATGAGTCGAATGGAAGAGTTGGCATTTAGGAAATATAAGCTACATGACACGCTTTTAGGTGCGTTTTCACAAGAACAAGGAATTGGCGTAGATGGTATTTTGTGAATGTTTGAATTGCAGGAAAGTAAAGTTGAGCTCTTTGGGAGTATGCACTAGCTAGTGACAGTTTACGGTTAGAGAAGTGGCTCGAGGCAATTTTCCGCGATCGGATTCTGGCGCGGTCCGGATTCCGTGATGACGTCATCAATTCCGGCGACGCTTTTGGACCCAAAATCAGAGACATATTTTTCACTCCCGGGCTTGGTGGACCAACTTGGAGACGGGTTTTGAGAAGAATTAACCTAATTTTGGGAAAGTATCCTTATGGGGAGAAAAGCATATAAATAGAACTTTTTCTCTAAACCTAGAGATATCTCCATTAGGGAGACTTCTACTTTTGTCTAGGGTTTCACATGATAGGTTCTTCTAAGCTTTCTATGATGATTTCCAAAAACACAAGTAACTAAGTTTTTATTATTGGTTGAAGACGTAGTTGGATTTTGCAACCAAGTTATGATTTTTATGAATTAGTTTTCTCTCAATATTATCGTATGATATCTACGGGTTACAATAATTGCATGATTGAAGTATTGCAATATGATTGAATGTTTGTTTAGTCGAGTCTAGAATTGATTGAACTCACATCCATATCTATAGCTATTTTAGGGTTTTTCATCGAGCGATAACCTTGAATACGAGTAGCATGATATGATTAGGGTTTGTAGTGATACATCCTCGTAATCATATGTAGAAATTGACCTTTATTCGAATTGTTTGCGCAATGTATTACAATTGCATTGATTAGCCTATTTCTGAAACTTAATGCTCCTAGGAATTGAACTTGATTAGCGCAAGGCGTTAGGTTATTCTTTAGGTAGAATTCACATACGCAGCTCTAATGTGTGTGTTGATGAACTTTGGAAATTTACGGAGTATTCTTGCAATAAGGTATTCTATGGCTTTTGATGATAGCGAGATTAAATACGAATTATATTCATATATTCATAAACTTGTTTACAATTGAAGATGAAACCTTTACCCAATATTTTCACATCCTTGATTTGCGTGCTTTGTTTATTTGCTTTTTGTTTATTTTTATTTACACAATCAGAAATTCTTCCGGGTGTTTTATATAGGAAACCATAACAATTTGACAACCTAGACCTCTCTGTGGGATCGATCCTTTCTTGCCCTTGATATATTTATATTTTGAGTAGTAAGAAAGTGTAATTTATTTTTGACGCTTACGACAGCGATCATTTATTCAGTGACTTGGTCACTCTTTTTAATGTTCGGAAAGCATGTATTGTTTTCCAAGTTTTCCCCATGATTTCTTGAAAGCTAAATGTTATTTCTACTGGGCACCCATTTTAGGGATGATGTGCTCACCCATTCCCACTTTCGGTTTTGAGACAGATCGAGTTGAAATAAAGCTTCAAGGGTTGATTTCGTTAGTTGGTTAACTTTCTTATGTTCATTATGTTTTATATATTCTTTTTTGTAAACCAAATGACTATTGTATAAGTATCATTTGAGACTAGTCCTTGTATATATATATTTCATAGCGGGGGCTAGTTTTCGGGTTAAGTTTTGTAGTAGACTTCTTAATTGAATGTTTAAGTAAATGTCTTAGATTTTTAGTGCCTATTTATTTGTTAATCTCTTGGATTCGTCAGCTGCTAGCTTTGGGGGCTCTACAGGTTTAATGTTGCTTCTCTCAATAATGTTCGGGGAGTTGAGCGGTATCCAGTTGTCAATCCATAGGTGTATATCCTTGCCATCTTCGATTTTCCAGACGGCCTCTTTTTGGATTATTTGAATGCCCTTCCACAGACCTTTCCAAAACCAAGAGCAATTTTGTTTGGTGGTTGTTAGGGTAGGGGCGGTTTTGGAAATATTTAGCTTTTAACACTTTGGAAGTGAGAGAATACGGATTTTGTATCATTCTCCTATTTGTTTTAGTTATCATGGCCAAAGTTCAATTTTCGGATTGTTTGAGACCTAGAACCCCATTCTCTATGAGGATACAAATTGAGTTCCAAGCTTTAGGGCACCATCCTCTCTCGTTGGTTTTTGGGAATGGCCCCACCGTGAAAGTTCTATTTAGAGTATCCATTTTCTTTGTTATTTCTTTGGGTATGACAAAGCATGTCATTTGATATGTTTCCATGGTATCAGCGACATGTTTGATACAAACTTTTCATCCTGCTGGGGAAAGGAGTTTGCTACTCCATCCTCTAAGACGGACTTTCAGCTTTTCCAGAATCGAGATAAAGCATTTTACTTTAGATTGGTGTGTAAAAAGTGGGACTCCTAGGTATTTATCATCCAACTTGATTCTTCTCACTTTTAGGATTTCCAAGACTTTTCTAATTTCTCCATTGGACACCGAGTTGCTAAAGAACGCTCTAGATTTTTCATAATTGATTACCGAAGAGCTCTAGGATGTGGACAATATTTTTGCATTCTTTCTTGCCAACTTTTGCAAAGATTAGGCAATCATCTGCGAAAAGGAGGTGAGAGACGGAGGAAGAGGGGAGTCTTAATTTTACACCACTAATCAATTTTTGTTTTTCTCGCTTCTTGCAACACTCTTGAGAGGGCTTCCATACAAATAATGAAGAGGTATGGTGATAGGGGGTCCCCCTGTCTGAGACCCCTAGTAGGTTTGAAAAAGCTCGTTGGGGTCCCATTAACAAGGACATCACTAGAGGTTGTTCCTATGCATTGGTAAATAAGATCTATCCAGTTTTTGCAGAAGCCCATTTGTTCCATAATTTTGGTGAGAAAAGTCCATTTCACTCTATAAAAGGCTTTTGACATATCAATTTTGAGGCCCATGTAGCCTTTTTTCATTTGTTTTTTCCTCTCTATTCTCATAGTATGGATAATCTCATGGGATATAATGATGTTATCTGCTATTTGTTTGCCAGGGACAAAAGCAGATTGGTATGGGGAAATGAGCTTATCCAGAAAGGGCTTCATTATGCCGGACAAAAGTTTTGAGAATATTGTATAGATGGTGTTGCACAGGGAGATGGGTCTAAAGTCCTTTGGGGTGGTGGGGCATTCAATTTTGGGGATCAGAGTAATAAAAGTGGAGTTGAATTCTTTCAATATGTGTTTAGTGGAGAAGAAATCTTGAACCATTTTTATGACTTCATCCTTTATGAGGAACCAATTCTTTTGGAAGAAAATGGTAATGGAAAACCATCTCAAGGCGGGAGATTTATTAGGGTGCATATCAAAGACTATGAGTTTAATTTCTTGTTAAGATGGGATGGCCATCAATTTCTCATTGTCTAACTCATTTAAGCATTTGGGAATGAGGTTGAGGATTTGAGCACTTATGTTGGGTTTTGAAGATGTGGCCATAGAGGAAAAGTGATTGTGGAAGGTTTCCTCTAATCCTTTTCTATCTGTGCTCCAAGATTCATCATTCTTTTGAATAGTTTTTATTCTAAGTTTTCTAACTCTATAAGTGGATGTGGAGTGAAAATACCCTGTGTTTTGGTCTCCCAGTTGGAGATTGTTATCTGTTGCTTTGGTTTTCCATAAACCTTCTTCATAGTTGTACCACTTCTCCAAATCTTGCTGAATGTTTAAAACCATAGGATTGTTATCTTGGAGATGGAGGTTGTTCTTAGCATGGTTGAGGTTTTGATTGAGTTTTTTGATGTTTTGTTGGATGTTTCCAAAGAACTCTCTACTCCAGATTTTTATTTTGTGTTTCACATTTTTGAGTTTAGACATGACTTGGAAAGATGTTGAACCTCCCGGTTCAAAATCCCATGCCTCCTCAATGACTTGGAAACAAGAGGGTTCTTCCAAGTAGATTCCAAAAATTTGAAAGGTTTAGCTCCATCTTTCCAACTTGGGGAGGATCTGAGAAGAATAGGACTATGATCGGATCCTATAGGAGTTAGGTGGTAAACTAGGGCTCTAGGGTAGAGACTCAACCATCTGGGGTTAGCTAGAGCTCTATCCAATCTAAATTCTATGAATTCTTGACTTTCTCTCTTGTTGGACCAGGTAAATCGGTAACCCACAAATCCCAGGTCCATTAGATCAGCGTCATTGATTAAGTTGTTGAAAAAAAGACTCTCTGTTTGGTCTACCCTGTTTCCCCCATTTTTTTTCCTCCTCAGTTAAGGTAAAATTTAGGTCACCTAGGACTAACCATGGTATGTCAACATTACTAGCCAACTTTTTAAAATATTCCCAACTATTACGCTTTCGCAATCTATAAGGGCACCCATAGGTTCCGGATATCATCCAAACATTTCCACTAGCCTTAAAAGTAACTAAAGCATCTATTTGACTATCAGTTGTGTTAACAATAGAGAGAGACACTTTATTAGACCAAGCTAAGGCTAAACCTCCTGCAGTTCCTTTAACACCCGTGGGGTTGATAATTTCCATATTCTGATATTTGAGCTTGATGAGAAAGGATTTTATGAATGGTTGTTTGTTTTTGGTTTCTTGAAGAAGAAGTATATCGTGATATGTTCTTGAATAACTGTTTTAGGTGGTTTACGAGTGGTGGTTTACCTAGTCCTTGGCAGTTCCAAGCTAGCATGTCGAGGGACATGGTGTTATTTCGTTGGTGGTAGTGTTTATGTGTGAGTGACTTTTTTAGGGTGGTTTGGGTTTGTGGTAGGGGGAGCGGCCTATTGGTGGAGATTGGACTTAATAAGGACCCAAGGGGTTGTTTGATGGGATTTTCTTTGGTTTCCACTGGTAGTAAACTTCTTGTGTTTGCAGTGGTGTAGAAGTCAATTCTAAGCAAAGGTAACAACTTCTTTAAAATCTCAGACACACAACTTGTAGAAAAATGCTTAGTATGCGCAGACTATAAAACTCGCATGCATTGCGAAATAAAACAATCGATATGTACGTGTTGTTATGAAGGTCGAAAAGAGACGAAAGTATGAGTTGAGTTTTTACCTGGCTGGCTTTGTTTGGTACTTCCATTTGCTCATTCTTTGCACGGTCTTTGGCTTCTTGTTGCAGCTTATACGTCATGTTTGTAAATCTGCTAGGATTTTTCTCCGCAAATGCACACCTCCTCGGTGACTCTATGGAATTCTCTAGTCGGCGGAGGGTGGATTTTCTGGAATGGATGGTGTTATCATCATCTGATGTGGAATTCAGTATGGGGATGAGTTGGCTGTGGAGGGTTCAGTTGCTGGCTTCCTCAACAATTGATTTGACTCGTTGATCCTAATGGCTATACTTCCTTCAGTCTTGCGAGTAATGCAATTCTTCATAGCTTCGTTCATATTGGCTTAACCTTTGTCTGTTGTTGAGTTCTTGACCACTACATATCTTGCCCTTTGAGTGACAAGAATTTCTGGTTCTACTTGATGATTGGTGTGCTCTAGTTCAGAATTCTCGTCATCTTCATCATCATTTACTAGGATATCTTCCTCCTCCTCCTCAACTTGGTTCAAGTCTTCTAGATTAGCTGACCCAATTTTCATGTTGAGGGTCCATCCGCACATTTTTCCATTTTGTTTTCATTTTCGATTTACTAGAACTCCAAGAGGGTATTTGAAAAAAATGGGAATGGTTTCGATGGAAGGTTTTTATGGTTGTTTCTTTTTGCAGATGTGTTGGGTTCTAGATTGGGGGTAGATTGGGGGGATTTATGGGCTCTGCAATGAGGTTATTTAAAGTTTCTAAAGCTCTACCATTCAGAACTATAGGTTTTTTGAGTGTTGGTTCCAGGGTTCATTTCTTTTGAGGGTGGGGATGATATTTTTTTTGGTTTGTAGTTCTTTATTAGGTCATCAAAGAACTTTCTTGGTGGAGGTGTTGGGATAAAAGTGAAAGATTGAGGTATGGAGGGACCATTTCGAGTGAAAGATGAGGGTAGAGGGAAATCTTCTATGACAAAGTCATTTGAGAAGCTGAAACCTTCAGTTGAGAAGCGCTGCTTAAGAGGAGGGGATTGGTTCTTGAAAGTGAATGAAGCAGTTTTGTTGATGGGAGGTTGGGACCATTCAATAATCCAGTTCTTATTATGCTTTGGATTCGGACCATAAGAACTAGTTGGGATTACAGATCTTTTGAGAGCACTGGGATTGTATAACACAATATTGGTTTCCACTTTTCTAGTATCATCAGCTTTTGAAGAGGACCCCTGAAACATCACCGGAGCAAGGGTTGTAGTTGGAGCCTCTTCGTCTATGTTATTCCTTGGCGTGCGATTATTTTCGGGAGATCCAACCGGAGAGATAATAGGTGTGAACGAAATGTTGCATCGACTTGATTGACGCCGACGATGAGTCGATAGAAGCGATTGAGGCACTCTCGGTTTCATCCAAATAGCATGGAATGGTTGGGTGATTGATAGTCCTGAGACCTTACGTATGTGGTAGTCCGACATAGTAAAACTTCACTTTGACATCTTCTTGCAAGTCTAAAGGGAGATCTGCAATGAATGGTTGGTTCACACTTAATACTATTTTGATTCTTAAGGTTTTCTGTGTGAAGTTAGTATCCTTTAGGTATTGGATATCCAATACAGCTCCTTTCAGGCGCTCAACAATCAAAAAGAGGATTTTTTCGTACCATTTGTCTGGAGGAAGATTTAAGATGCAGACCCACCATGCTTCATATGACATGTCAATAAGAGAAGGATCGATGTTTGGTTGGTATAGTTTGAGCAGAAGAAGGAATTTGCGAAACTTTACTGGAGATGTTTCCTTTGCTCTCCTTGCGTCATTATGTGACCTGAAGGTCAAGACCACTCTATTTTCTTCTATTGGTCTTCCTATAATCAGTGTATCGGGTTCATAGTTTAGCACAAGTAAATTTTGAGTTCCTTTTTAATTGTTTCAGCTCGGAAGAATTTTTTGGAATAAATCTTCCCTATGATCATGAAATTGATGTTCTCCTTGCTTTGTTTTCTATCTTCTGAGTTGATGACCAGTAGGAACTGTAGGGAGAGTTTTGATTGTATTTTTTCTTCCATAACTTGATCGACAGTGAGGTGGGGTGTCTCCATTTTAGGTTGAAAAGGACTTGAGTTGCACAGGTTATTCAGGCATGTTTCTAGTGCACTTATGTACCAAACCATGACTTTCAGACTGAGTAGTCTTTTTCTCAAATAGGTTTCGAGAATTCTCCCCACTAAACACGGTAAACATAAAACAGTGAAGAAAATTAGCAGTATTCTCTGTAAATTCTTCAACGATAACAAGCTATCTGACACCAAATAGTGTAATGGATGGTGAGGAGAGTTCGAGAAGTTGTTGAGTTCATGTACTTTCATTTCCAAATCTATCTCTGAGCATTGAAGGAGCGTTGACATAAAACTCGACGACTGAAACAATTTGTTGAATATAGCTGCAATATTGTAATTCATAACTGAACTGGAGAAGGCAAGGAGACAGTGACAGCGATTGAAGAAGCGAGCAGAATGATGGGGAGAGAGTCACAGAGGAAGCTGTACCTGCAGAAATAAAAGCTCAGAGAGATATTAAGCTGCAATGACCAAACTATACCGTACAAAGAAAAGCAGGAAGTTCAAACCAGCCAGGTAAATACCTTGACTTAGTGAAGCATTTGTCAGGTGCACTTAACACTAAATGAAGAAAAATAAACCTGGAGCAGGTTGTACTATATGTGCAAATAAATGGGGTGAAACCAGGTTCGAAAATCGGTAGCTACCACAACAATGGAGGAGGAGATTGATCAAAAAAACTCTGGGTATGACAAATTTTTAACTAACGACTCCTTTAAAGTGTATCACATCAAGCCTGAAATTAAGAGAAACGTTATTGAGGAAAACGTGCACAAAACGAGAATGACTAGTAAAGCATGCACAAATCAAAAGTGACTAGAAAACGATGGGAGGTAAAAGAGAGAATTGAAAAACAGAAACTAAAATGAAATACTAGAGGCTGAGCTCCAGGACTGAAGCAGCTTAGAAAGCTTCTGCTAGTTATAAAGATGCTTAGAAACTAAATTGCATGGAAATCTTTATCAGTTTTCTCTGATATTGATCAAGATTTTTTTTTTTTTGCGATGACCGAGTCAATCGCCCGATTCGCAGATCCTCATGACAGGATTGTGTTTGGGAGCGCTCTTACACCACTTTTCTTTTGGAATTCTAGAAGTCGAAAAGTCAGAAGTTAGTTTGGCTGTCAGATTTCAAAACGACTTATAGAAGTCGAAAAGTTAACTTTTTGTGAAGCAAAATAGTTTTGCTTCTGACTTCGACTTCTGGAAAAGCAGAAGTCAGAAGCAGATTTGTATCCAACCGCGCTATAATAGGTTGGTTGGATAGCACGTCAGAAGTAGCTTTTGGAATTCTAGAAGTCGAAAAGTCATAAGTTAGTTTGGCTGTCAGATTTCAAAACGACCTCTAGAAGTCGAAAAGTTAACTTTTTGTGAAGCAAAATAGTTTTGCTTCTGACTTATACTTCTGACTTCGACTTCTGGAGAAGCAGAAGTCAGAAGCAGATTTGTATCCAAACGCGTTATTAATCTTTTAGGCTATCTGGGACTTGCTCTTGGACAAAAGGCTTCGGTTATCGGTTATCGGGAAAAGGTTCCAGCCATCAGTTGAAGTGCCCCGTATCTTGGGCTTGCTTCATCCATGCTAGCGCAGGGCTCGGTATAATAAACTACATGAACCTATTTCATAGATTGAGTTGCTATAGTTCTGGTGTCTTTATTAGCATTATTATGTCTTATCACACCCCGATAGTCTTAATTTTCTTCATTATCTACCGCTATTCTTGTCGACGAGTTTGTTGATGAGTACCTACATCTACAAATCTACTAAATAATTCGAATCCATTCAAACTTAGACTAGCTCCTCGAACATAGTATATCCTTTTAATCCCTTTCAGCTTTCATTAGACTCTCTTACAAGATTCAAACATAGCTCCCTTAAATTCCATCAAAAAAAAAATATATATCCTTAAATATTCAGTAATAACTTTTTCAAAGGACCATATATTTAATTGTATTGTATTACAAATTACAATATTTCATTAGCTTCCATGGAACCATCTTCTTGGTGTTTCTCTATAAATAGATAGAAATCTTGTTCTCATTTGCAACATCCTCATCGAATCAAAAAAATATCATCGGATAAAGATTACATCTTCAAGAGGAAGAAAAAGTTCGAAATCATGGATAAAAGTTTTTAAGACTCTTGTTTACTTGCTCTTATGCTAGTTTTGGTTATGATGTCCACTGCACCGGGTAAATACCATAAGTATCACTGCATTCTTTTGTATTTTTTTTATAGATATAAACTAGGATGTACGAGTTCTGATATCGGTATAGTAAAATTGTTTAACAACTTTACTTTTCTTGATAAGCTAGCTACTGTTTTTCATGCACTTATTATTGGATGTGTATTTGCGAGATCTCGTTAATGGTGATTCAAGTTGGCCTAGTGTCCCCGAAGATGTCGACGGTAAATGGGACGAAAATGATGGGTGAAACTCGTCAATGAATTCTAGTATTGCAAAAGCGTGCCAAGTTTTTAATTACATAAATCAAAGATTTGCATTAAAGCATATATGTTGTTTCTATTTGCGAGTGTTTGCTTAGTAAAAGGAGGTGAACTCTGTGGCGAGCAGTTATTGTGGTCTTAAAGGCGACATTGAGCTCATTTGTCTGCTTGAGTCGGAGTAAATTTAATGTAATCGTTATGTGTTTGTGCGTGAATAAATCTTTATCGGTATGGTGTTCCTCCAGTGTTGCATTTTCTTGTTCCAGAAAGGATAATTCGGCTTCTCTGCTACTTCACGCGCCAACCGAACCGTTTAGCATCCCAATTTTGTTATGCTAGGTCTTTAGCTCTGCTTGATGCACGTAAATAATTAAGTCAATGCTTCCTGATTAATAGAACTTACTCGACATCAAAATTAAAACTAAAACTAAAACTGTTAGAGTATAGGATTCGTAATAATAAATTATATGGAAAGTTTTAGTATTTAGGGTTATATTTAGTATTTGATATATTTAGTATGAATTGATTTACAAGCATTATTCTTGCATACCAAGTTACGGTATCGCTATATATACCCTATGGGTTCTCAATGTAAAATATCCCATTCAATAATAAAATTCTCTTTTATCTTTATATCTTCTAGTTCCGACTTGGTATCGCAGTTCGATCCGGACTGTTGCCCACCTCGCTTTTTTTTTAATTTGGCGGGCGGTAGCCTTCCATGCTACCGTCCGTCGGATCTTTCTTTCGCTGCAACATTATTAGTTTTTCATACCAGGTTTTTATTTTTAGGTTTATCATCCATATTTGCCAAACTCTAAATCCAACCTCGTAACTGAAGTTATCAGATTTTGTTGAAGATGTCAAGCAACATCACCTCTCCCTTCCGGAAGTTTCATTACTTATCTACGGTTCTGATGTGCTCCTTTGATTCTTTTCATGATTGTGGATCCAGTAACCAATGATTCTCCTAATCAATTATCCCTTTTCTCTACTGTCGCACTATTCTTCGTCAACTTTTCTATTTTATTCTCCTAATCATCTCTTTTCTCTACTGTCGCGCTATTCTTCGTCAATGCACTATTCTTCGTCAACTTTTCTATTTTATTCTCTTAATCATCTCTTTTCTCTACGTCGTTCTTCGTCAACTTTTCTATTTTATTCTCCTAATCATCTCTTTTCTCTACTGTCGTGCTATTCTTCTCAAATCCCTATTTTGAATCCATCGACGATTCTGTGAATTTCGCTGTTTTTGGCGGTTCTCCTAATCGGTAAATTTTTCTTATGGCGACGCGCTTTCTTCTTATGCTTCTTGGACGTTTATTGGCACCGCACTTCATCAACAACTTTCATGGCCAATCTCATGTGATTTTCAATCCCCATGAGATTGAGGGAGGGTGTTAGAGTATAGGATTCGTAATAATAAATTATATGGAAAGTTTTAGTATTTAGGGTTATATTTAGTATTTGATATATTTAGTATGAATTGATTTACAAGCATTATTCTTGCATACCAAGTTACGGTATCGCTATATATACCCTATGGGTTTTCAATGTAAAATATCTCATTCAATAATAAAATTCTCTTTTATCTTTATATCTCTAGTTCTGACTAAAACTAATGACATTAAAAACATTTTTCTTATAAGATGATTGGGAAAGTGCTCATTTTTCAAAACATTTTAATTTCATTAGTATTTATTCATTAATTTGCGAAAGTGCTCAAAGACCGAGCTTTTAGCTCAGTTGGTAGAGCGGAGGACTGTAGTAGTTTGCATCTCCTTAGGAATCCTATTATTGGGGCTTAACCCATTGACCATTTTGGGGGCTTAACTGTTTGGGTAGGCAAATTATATATAGGGGAGACTCAAGTGATTGAAAAGTCATATTTACCGTTTATAAATAAATAAAATCAAAACCTAATCCTAATCTTAATCCTAAATCAAAACCAAACATCAAAATCCATTCATTTTCTATATTCTTCTTCTTCTTGTTCTTCTTCTCTAAAAAACTCTCAAAAACCTAATAATATCTCCCTCTCTTCCCCATTGATTCTCAAGATGGCAGCAAGATCAAGAGTGACAAGATCCGGCCGTTTGAACCCTGATTCTGAATCAGGGCAAGTTATTGATGTTCTTTTTCATGGAGATGTGGTGAACCAATCTCTTTAAACACCTTCAAATCCTCCAGTGGTGAACCAATCTGTTCAAACACCTGCGAATCCTCCACAAATGACTCCTACTAGGTAAGAATCGAAAAAACCAGCAGTTATTTTACCATTAGATTGAAAAAATAGGTTCGATCATCGTTTTAGGGTTTCCAAAAAATGTCTGAAGCGTTTACGGCCGGGATATCATATCGTCCTGGCCTTAATGGATACCTAACTCTTGGGACATCAAGAACTCCCCAGCCGTTAATGTCTCAAGCGGTTAGGAAAATTTGAGAACCCAACCGTGAAATACATTACGGATTGGACTTTCCCAGCCGTAAGTCGTCCTGTGTTTACAGAGTAAAATTGAGTGATGAGTGTTTCGGCTGGGAGTTTCCTAACCGTAAATAAATTATCCTAACTGTTATTTGTATTTTCTAGCTGATACTTTGTTTACGGTTCAGTCGTCCGCATATTTCCAAGCCGAGACTAAGTTTACGGTAATGGGGTCTCACTTTTCCCAGCCGATTACGTTTATAACGGATGCGTTATCTGTTATTTCCAATCCGTAATCCTATCTTCTGATATATTTTTCATCATTTTTAGGAACCCTGAAAAGGAGAAAGAACCTCAGGAACTACCAATGTGTGATATTTCTACGATGATGGTACGTAGGCTAAGTATATGATTCTTTTTTTGGTATACGTTTCTCAAATTATGTACCACCATTAATTAAATGGTGTGAGAATAGGTCAAGAGAGCTAAGTGGATTTCCAGGGGATTGATACGTAACATTGAGGAGGTTTTATATTTGGATTGCGAGGAACAAAGAACATTGATTCTCAGGTTTCTGGAGTTACATAATCCAGCGAAGGATGATCTCTATACTAACGACGAGGATGATTGGATTAGTCTTTCCCAAACTCCCGACAGTTCTTCATCACTTCTGAGGATGTTCCTTCGATTGTTGGTCGTAGTGGATGATTGTAGGTTATGTACTTGTTTAAGTCGTTCCAGCTTATGTTTATGCAGACTTTTAGCATGTTTAAGGTTATGGATTTGGGTGATTTACCTTTTAGAGTTACTTTTCATTAACCTTGAATGAATGGATACTAGTGTTTTGATTCTTAATTTATCAGATTCTTGTTTAAGTATAATACGATACTAACATTCCAGGGCAAATTACGACCAGAATTACCAACCGTAAGTTGTGTTAACGTCTAGGATTACCAGCCGTAAGTTGTATTAACGGCTAGGATTACCAGCCGTAGAACTGACAGTACCTAGAATTACGGGAAGGAATCCTAGGCGAAATCGGTTTTACGGTTTGGTGTCTCAGCCGTAACTGAGTAAAATCTGAAACTGATATTACAAAAAGAGTTACGGCCAGGATTATCAGCCGTAAAACTGACAGTACCCAGAATTACGGACATGAATACTAGCTGAAATTGGTTTTACGGTTTGGTGTCTCAGCCGTAACAAAGTAAAATCTGAAACTGATATTATAGGAATAGTTATAGCCAGGAATATTACCAGCCGTAAATTTTACATTACCCAGAAATACGGGTTTGATTCCTAGCCGTTACCGGATTTTCGGTTAGGTTTCCCATCCGTGATTCTGCGAATAGCTCACTTGGGTCATTACGGCTAGGTCGTGTCAGCGTATGACCCGGCCGTAAATACCTCTAAATAACCACATAACTTTATCATATTATCATTACAAACACATAATAAGAGTAAAACTAGATTCTTCATATATAATGAGTGATTCAAAATACATAGGTTCACCATATTGTTATCATATTATCATTTTAATCACCACCTTACAAAAAACGTTGTTATCATATACCTTCACACCACATTTACTCATACTCATCCTCATCGGAACTCATTAGTACACACAACGGGCCATCCCTCGATAACTGTAATGCATCCCACAATTGAAATCTTTCCTCGAACCCATGACACCAACTCATTGGTATTTCGCCGTCACATCCGTCTACCTTCCTTAATGGAGGTAAAGGGCATCCATCTTTCAATTGGAGGCCGATATAATGGTTCATGTTCACGAAACCCATGATGACTATCTTCGGAGATTCTTCTTCGGTAAAAACACGTCTTGTTGGTGCGTATGTAACACTATCTGCATAGGAGATGGAATGAGTAACGCAATGGAATGAGTTGGCGAGTAGATAGCCACATATTGGCATTTTCATCCAATATTCACTTGTCAATGTAGTGTTGCCCATTAAACACCGTTCAAATGCTTTGAACTCCTCGTTTAGCATCGCCTCCGTGTCATTTCTTTCGAATCTCATCATTGGCTTGTAGAAATCGGGGAAACCACGTAGTTCAAGCAAACACTTTTGCCTAACATAAGTAATTTGGTCGTCACCCCATTCTTTTGCCTGCTCAAAAGGTCCAAGTTGATCTACGAACACATGGTAACCACAATTTCCATCGCCCTCAACATCGTCGGTGGACTTGACGTACTCATGAATAAAATGTGGTAAAAAGTGCATGTAATTTTTGTATATCGTGTAAGTAGGTCGCATATAATTACCTTCCTCATCTATAGGGGGTGATTTCATCGGACCTACATCCAAGAACACCGTCTCTTTCTCACCATCAAGGTTACTAACAACTCTTTGTGGGGTGATTTGCGATGGTTCGACCATCGGTGCTTTTCCTTTGACATCATTACCTCGGCTTCATTGCTTAATACCAAGACTACCAACTTTTCTTTGGACACTACTAGGTTCTTTTTGTTGTT